>JAMKCH010034663.1:0-26603 GCA_023653785.1 Ophioderma brevispina | reverse complement strand
TTTTCTCAAGGATTTTTAATGAACCATATAAATAAGGTGCCTTAAAGGGGAGGGCTCGATTTAAGTACGGTATATAAAGTTTTCATCTTAAAAAAATCTTGATAGATTGGTCATCACCCCAAAATTCCATCTGTAAAGTTTTGCACTGATATTTCAATCCATTTTGATGTGAGAGCTAAAAACATGATTTTGTAAGCCCCACTGTGTAAAATTAATATTGGTCGTCCAAAATGGGGCACATTTTTCGCTTGTAATTTCCAAACCTTTCTTCTGATACCAAAATTTTGATCACTTCTGGTAAAATCAGGGGTTCTGGGGACAAGGCTATTAGTGATCAGACCATGGCCCTTTAAAGTTTTTGTCATAAAGACACTATCATTGATTCATTCGAAAGAGTAAAAATATTTGAAATTTGCAGGAATAGCTTAAAAGTAAAGGATAAGTGTGTAAAATTATCTTCAGTTATTTTTTCCAAGTGAAGAGTTGACAGAAAAGGGAGAAAACGGCGGTGACTCTCCATTCAGTTATGTGTTGTAGTAAATGTTAGGGTACATATCAATATTATTAAATCTGATTTTTGATGATTTTTTCTGATTTAGCAAATCACTGATATTGCCTTTTAAATCGCACAATGTTGAAACAAATCTGTGTTTTATTAAAGTTTTCAGTGAAAGTTTTTGCAACTGTTCTCATTTCAAATGTTTCTCTGATCAGCTTCATGTCTCCTCCAGTTTCAAACTATTCTAAAAAGGTGAAACAAACATGGCTGTACGCAGGTTTTATTTTTTTATGGTACGAGACTTCAAGAAAGTGGACAGTGGACTTTTTTTGGTAAAAGTGGATCTAACCCCCCAAAAATGGTCCTTTTTTGGACTTCTTTAGCATCTCATCATTAAAAAGTTGACTTTCTTGTCAAAATTTCTCTAAACATTAGACCTTTTTATCAACAAAAAAGCAAAAAGTGACCCTTTTACCCCTTTTGTGGATTTTTTTTTTTGGGGGGTGCAATCCCCCACACCCCTTGTGTGTAAACTGGTCTAAAAACGAATAATTTTAATGCTCTTCAGATGGCCTTGTTTATCTTGCCAGAACTCTCTATGTCTTATGAATGATTAACTTGCTTGGTATTTACTCTCCATCTAGGGATAGCTTGAACTGCACTATATTTGTATCAGGCGGTTACAGAGAAAGGATTTCTGAATAGCAAGACTCCGATTGTGACACTAAAGCAAGCCCGTAGCCCAGGGCGATGTCCTGCATGGAGAACAAGCAGTATATTTGGATTAAAAGGATAGCCTTCCTTTTTAAGTCTGTAAATGTATCCTTTGCACAACTTTCATTATGTTTTCTCATTTGTATTGAATCGCAAAACAAGTTGAAGTGCTATCATTTTCATTTTGAGGTTATTCTGAATAGAAAGGATTGTTGGTTTTATCATAGCCATGTCTGCATGTTTCTGTTTTGAATCCAGGCCCTTCTTTGTGCTTGCTGTTTTTGAACAGAGGTCTGTCTCTATGCTTTGTTATTCAAACAATTATGCCAAGTGTACTTTATTTCCAGGTATTTTTCTGTGATTGTACAGAACAAACACATCATACCTCCGGGTAAATCAAGTTGGTCTTAACCTCTGTGTGCCCTCAAGGTGACCATTGTCACTCGGAGTTCAAACTGTTTCAATTTTCTAAAAAAATTCAATATGATGCATTTTATGACCAAATTTATAATCAGCAAGAAAATTGCAATAATATTGAGGGCATAAGTACATTAAACCCTTCACACTTACTCTATATAATAATTATGTGGTCAGTTTTAACCTCAATGCAAATAGTACCTACTTCGGATGGAAAGATTTTACCATGCCCATTGGAAGAGTAGAACCAATACGTGGATTTTGGGTTTCCTACCGGAAATCATTTTTTACCAAAATTCCTATCCCACAATGCACCAACGATGTACGAGTAGATAAAATAAATAGCGCATATATTCTATGGTGTTTTGTGTCATACGGTCATTTATCTGTCATAACTGTGCGAAACCGTTTGCTGTACATAACCTTTACCAGTAACGAGTACTCTTTGATTGCCTTGTAATTTTTGCGCCACAAAATGTGTGGGTAGTTTAAAAGAGGCGCACTAAACCGTGAGCGTGCATGGAGTGATGCATATCTACTCGTACATCGTTGGTGCATTGTGGGATAGGAATTTCAGTAAAAAATGATTTCCGGTAGGAAACCCAAAATCCACGTATTGAAGTCTCACCTGTCCCACATAACATTTTAAATCCCCATTCAGCTGACCATACAGCAAAATAGTGTCATTCCAAGGTACGTATTGAAGGTCTCAATTGATTCTACGTAGGAATTTGATTGTTAGTGTATAGCATTTGGCATTGAGGAACCCTAATATGAATAGCTATGAATGGCTATACTCGAGCATTACATGCTGAATAGCATTTAGTCCCACTTTTAAAAAAATACGGTGACATTTTGTGAGACGCACTATATAACCCTCTAAAATTCTAACATTCCATCACACACCTGCTTTATTTGTTGGCAGCATGGCCGCTCCCATCGACCCAGATTACCATGATGATCCCCTTTAAAGGTTTATACAGATATAGGGAAAGTGTATTTTGATTGGTTGCTCAGTTTGGATATCATAATATATCATGGAATGAACCAATCAGAGATATTGTAAGAAATTTGTTAGACGTCGGGGGTGGTAACAACCTTGTACTTGTTCATCACCAAATAGGAAAGAATTTTATGTTTTTTGTTATCCACGTATGAAAGTAATTCTGTTTTACAAGCGGATCTCTCTACAAAAGCATGCATCACGCAGGGTTGGTGCGATTTAATTGATTTAAATCACTATAATTTCAAGTACGATTTAAATCATTTGATTTTTTTTTAAATCCCTGATTTTTTTTCAACTTTAAAAAGTTGATTTAAATCAACTTTTTAAAGTTGAAAAAAAAAATTGTAGAATTCTTTTTGTCTATAAGTCAAGAGTTTATCACATTTTCTAGACAAAATTGGCACCAAGGGACCTTAGCAATCAAAATTTTATAAATCTTACCCAACAATAAAACCATAATCAGTGGGCGTGGTTTATCATGTTAACAAGAAATTTTATTGGTTTAGGTCAAAGCTCCGCCCATCCATTACTGGGTAATAGATGGATAGTGCGTGCAGGAATTACGCAGTGTAGTCGAATATATGACACACGCAAATGGCGTGTTTTTACTGCGTCATCTGTCACGTTGGGTACGCAAATGCAATTACGCAGTGTGACGATCACCACTCGATGATCTTTGTTCCTTGTTTTCAAGGTACATAAAAGAATGATGTACAATATCTTTGACAAATAATTAGTTGCTAAGAATCAAAAATTACACAATTCTAAATAATAATGATAATCATATTTTTCGGGGTGGATGCCCATCCATTATGACACCATCTAAGTATGGCCAAAACAAAACTCATCTTTTCTCTAAATACCGGTCACACTGCTGACTTCTGGAGATAGTACTTGCCTTCACTATTATTTAAAGGTGCGTTTTCCGATTGTGTATTGATTTTGAATATCATATGAAAGGCCGTATTTTTCTCATGTCGTCCTGAACTTTGAGCCCCTCAAATCCATTTCATTCCCAAGATAGAAACAAAAAACCGCCATTTTAGTGGTTAACCATCAATATTAGCACAGTAATGAATATGGCTTTGCAATGTCTTATTGCTTCTACCGTCAAAACCGCAATAAAACTAAATCGGAACAAGCACCATTCAATGTATAGTGTGGAATTGACTTATTGTTTAATTAATTTCTTTGCAAAAATATTTTTTTCCTTTCTTTTCTTTCTTTTTATCGATTACTATTAGGATTGAATTAAGACTAGTATTTTTTAAGACAAATTTGATAATTCATTTTTTAACATGATTTCATCAACCATATTGAACCAAAATCAAAGTTTCTGATGCTGACATCGCAAAACCATAACCAAAGTATTGCAGAATTGGAAATTATATGGAGTTTGATTTAATTGGGTTCCCTGGTGCATCCAGATGGCCCAAACAAGGGGGTGAAACGCATCAAAAGACATCGGCCGTGCTGGGCGCTGACATTTGAATATTGCCGGATATTATCATTTGGGTGCTTGTATACACACATAATAGTCCATACGATACAAATAAAAAAAAAAAATCCGCCAAAATATCAGTTGTTGGATGTTGGGTGCTATGGGGTGGTTAATTTTGTCCACCCATGGCCACACAACGAATGAAATACACGTCAGTCGTCTGAGTTAAAATAACCCCTCAATGAATACATTTTTCACCTAAGCGCTCATTGCCTTGGAGAAAAAAGAGTATCTGAGCACAATGATCCGTTACCTTTATTACACCTGACCACCTCTAAACACTACATTAATTTGTATCACTACCGATAGTGTATATGCAAAGCGGCCCACCCACAGTATGTGGAAGAAGCGGAGGCAGCCATTGCTTTTCTATTGTTGGTCCTATGTTTTTCTGTGTGGTCGGCAAACATGCGAGCGGTGACTTTCTAAAGATAACGTACGTTTTTGCCTCTCTATCACTACTATAGAACCTCTTTGGCCCAAAATTAACGCATACTGACAAATATGGCACAATGGATTAATTATCACTAATCTATAATTTTAAATTTTAAATGTCAGATCACAATAAATTTCTGTAATACCATTTGGAATCTAGCGCATAATTTATAAGATTTCTATAGCATCACATACAAAGCCCCTTGGATAATTTCATGCCATGATTTAAAAAAAAAATGGATTTACATAAACAATCTGAGTTAAAATTTAAAAAAAAAATAAAAAAATCACCAACCCTGGCACCATGCTTGCCTTCTGCACTGGTTTAGCTGTGATACTGAGGCACTTAAGTGACAGCAGGAGATTTTTAGGATACAAATTTCCTCTCAAATTGTACTGGATTGGTTGTAACCACCTACCGAGAACCGATTTCGAGAGATAATTGGACAAACAAGAACAAAAGAAAACTGCAAAACCTGTTTTGAACTTGCCTGCTATCGTAATCGTCCCATAGAAAAAACCATGCTTTGAGTTTCTGACGTGCACAACAGTAAAATGAAGGAACATGTGTGGTTCCATTGGATATGACTGCAGACTCCTGTTCTGAAGGTTGTGGGTTCGAGCCCCGCTGCGGACAATGTGCTGTGCACACTTGGGCATGGCACTTAACCTCACTTGCCTCGTCGACCCAAGCTATATTCGGTAGCTGTTATGGGGATATATTACAATCTAAGTGCGGATAGGAATTTGTGCGCTTGGCCAGCTGCCCGCCTAATGTTACTCTAAATGATTTTGACGATTTCCTGAATGGCGCGTAATACTAATCGGCAACAGCGCTAGTGAGCATGAGAAATGGCGCTATAATCACAGCCGGTGGTATTATTATTATAAAATTTATTTATTAAAATTCTAATCATCGTATTACATAAGACGGCGTATTCGTCTTTTTCACATCAGTGGTGAATCCTAATACTACCTTGTAAGCATTCCAAATAGGCAAAACCTGGGTTCTACCACAATTAGGGGCGCTTCTTTCTGGAATGTCCTCATGCTCCTTTAAGCTATTCATTTCACTAAAGAGTCTTTCCTGTTTTGTGATGAACAAAGTAAAGTTTATTAAGATTTACTTGGACTTCTAGAAGTACAAAGTAATCATAAACTCCCACACAAGTCTCACACGGAATTCCTGGTATTTGTTGACTTATAGAGCCCCCCCCGTATTTTGTGTATCAGTGTAGAGATTTGTTTTGTTCGCAAACCCCCCCCCCCCCCCCCCCCCCCCTCAATGCCTGTCGTTCTTAAATTGCGCGCGATTTGACACGCCAAGTAAGGCAGGGAGGTGGGACTTCCCACCTCACCTGGTAAGAGAATAGTGTGTGTTTTGGGTAGTAGCAGATATACCAGTATTTTTTGTGTATCAGTTTAGAGAATTTGTTTTGTTCGTACATCATGCGCTGTTTCTTAAATTGCATGCGATTTAGACTGTCCTAAGAGTGTATAAAGCGTGTTTTGTAGTAGGTGGCAAAATGCTGCGCATGCATCAAGTTTTATCTTGTACTTCCGAAGTTGTGAAGCAGTATAGATGTAGTACAGGCCTATGCATTATGCTATCCTCAGTGTCCCTAAAAGTGGACCAAAATAACGTCACGATAAACTGCCGGTGTAACAAGAAGGCCTGTCCGTCCATGTCCTAGAGTCCTCTCTAGTTATCATTTAGACTTCCATCTTTCATTAGTACCGAGATTTATGACTTAGTGAACGGACAAATTACGACTCTGTTGCTTGTCAATGCAATAGAAATGTTATAATTATAGAATAGAATTGTTGTAATTCGCCACTTCCTCCGTGTTGAACAGACTCCGTGATTTATCATAGGAAACGATTAGTTCATTTTTTGACCTGTCAAGCGTGATGTGACTTGGACTAGATGAAAAGGCAATCTGTGGTAATAACTTATAATTACAATAAATGACAAATACTGATTACAGGATCTAATTTTGGCATCTTTTAAGTGAATAACCTAGCAGGATTATGCTGTCCATGAGAGTGCAAGCTACTAGTTTAGGATTTGACGTCGGAAAATGTTGATTCGCATGCTATCGTAATAGTTCCCCATAGAAACCAGCTTTGACTTTCTGTCGGCACAACAGAAAATAACAAAATCATCAGCATTCATAAAGGACGCGGACGTAATTGGCTTATTCAGTCAGGTGTGATCTTTAATTGGTAAGCATCAAATATGTAAAATATGGGGTTTGAGGAAAAAAATTGGGAGCAACTTCTTTCTGGAAGTCCACATGTCTCTTTAAGCTATTCATTTCACTAAAGAGGTCTTGCCTGTTTTGTGATGACCAAAGTAGAAGTTTAGTGATTACTTGTACTATAAAGTACAAAGTAGTAATCAAACTCCCAACAAAAAGTATCACAAGGAATGCCTGGTATTGTGGACTTTATGACCAGTATTTTGGGTTCAGTGTAAGAGAGTTGGTTTGTTATACATTCATGCACTGTGTCTTAAATTTGGTGCGATTTAGACTGGGCGCCTAAGAGTGGATATAAAGGTGTTTTGTTTAGTAAGGTGCGAAAGATAATGCTGCGCAGCACCTCAATTAAGTTACTTTGTACTTCGAAGTTGAAGCCAGTAGCGATGGTAGTACAGGCATATGCATTACTATCCTTCAGTTGTCCCTAAAAGTGGTACCTACAAAAAATGTCACATAAAACTGCCGGTGTATGTCTGTAACAAGTAGCCCAAATCACGTCATGTGTTCCTAGATTCCTCTATAATATCATGTATGACTTCTATCATTTTCATTAGCCTGAGATGATGATTAGAGAGAACTGACAAAATTAACAAAACTGTTTGCTTGTCAAATGCAATAGAAGTGTTATAATTATAGAATAGAATTTGTGTTAGCACTCCTTACATGTTGAAGACTCCATGATTATCATAAGAAAAGATTATTTCATTTTTTTTACCTGTCAAGCGTAATGTGACTGGGACTATATTAAAAGTCAATCTGTGTTATAACTTCCTAATTCAATAAATTACAATTAAGTGATTACATGATCTAATTTTGGCATCTGTAGTAGAGTAACCTATTATTTCTTGTCCCATGATAGCGCAAGCTACTTAACGATATGTTGTATTTGAGTTTGCAAAATTTTGATTTCAGAGTAGAGGCTGAAAAAGTGTCTTTAATCTAAATAGTAATCTTCCAGTAAACAGAAGTATCATTAACAGACCGCGAAGTCTCGGAAAGCTGCGAATGAACCAATAGCATGTGAGGTTGTGGGAGTTTCAATATCTTAATATTGGTCGACCAAAAAGGGGCACTTTTTCACATTTGCTCATAGCATCCACGCCAAATCATTTAGCCCTAAATTTAGTAGTGTTAATTGATTAACATCCCTTCGTAAAATTCAATAATACACAAAATTGTACACAGAAAGAGGAAATCACAAGCAATAAATTCTGTCTCCCATTTTTTTTTTTTTTGGTAATCAAAAGTAGAATTCAAATGGTATGTTTTTTTACAAAACGCTGGTAAAAGATGCTAACACTTTGGGTAAAATTACTATAATACCCCAAAATTGTACACCCGAAAGAATGAACAGAAAATACAAGCAATATTTTCCGTATCACAAGCTCACCTTCAAAGATTTCCCCTTAAATGTTGCCGAATTGGCTGTTGCCGAATTGGCTGTTCCCGAATTGGTTTGTGTGCCGAATCTGACCTGTTCACTGAATTGTCCATCATACGTAACATGAACAGCATTTTGTCAGAAGTTTCACCGTGCTAAGATAAAATAAGAATCAATTTTCCAATATGGCGGTATGAATCGCTACTACGAGTGTGATGCTTTTTAACACAGTAATATTGCCAGTTCTATATTTTTGTGTTTTATACCCCAGGTATAAGTAGAACATTTGACCTTGGTAGGTCCGAAACAGCGTCCACCACTCGTTAGTTTTTTGTATTGGTAAATCAGCGAAAATAAGACGGGTCGTGCGATTGGAAATAGATTACGGGACAAGTGTAAACTGAGCCATCCCCAATGGATAAATATTTTAATTGTTACCGTAAACGAACGAACGAACAAACACACGCCAACAGGAGTTTCGGGCGATTGTAGGCGATTGCAATCGCAGCTCAAAAATAAAAAAAATTGATTAAATAAAACAAATCTATGAATTTAATTTTAAAGATCAACAACCCTGACACCATGCCTTGCTTCCGCCGTGTTTGCTGTGATACCGATGCACTTTAAGTGACAGGGAGGAGAATTTTGGCGGATACAATGTCATCTCAAATTGACACTGGATTAACTAGACCAACATACTGCAGAACGATTTGAGAGATAATTGACAAAACGGAACAAAGAAAACCGCAAAACCTTGTTTGGACTGCCCTGCGATCGTAATAGTCCATGCTTTGAGTTTCTGTCGTGCAAAACAGAACTACTAAATCATCATATAGACGGCGTAGTTCGGCTTATCAACATCTAATACTTGGTAAGCATTCCAAATATGCAAACAAACATGGGTTCGCCAAAAATTGGGTGCGCTTCTTTTGGAAATGTCCTATGTCGCTTTCAGCAGTTCATTTCACTAAAGATTCTGCCTTTGTGATGATGAACAAAGTAGAGTTTAGTGATTACTTGTCACTCTAGAAGTACAAAGTAATCAATAAACTCCCACACAAGTCTCACAAGGAAGACTGGTATTTGTTGAATTATAGGACCAGTATTTTGTGTCTCAGTGTAAGAGATTTTTTTGTTTTGCACCTCATGACACACCATGTGTCTTTAAATGCGCCCACGCTTGGGACACGCTAGTAAGAGCAGGGAGGTTGGGGTATTCCCACCTTCCTGGTAGAGAGGAATAGTGGGTGTTGGGGTAGTAAAGCAGATATGACCAGTATTTTGTGTATCAGTGTAAGAGGATTTGTTTTGTTCGTACATCACGTGCGCTGTGTTAACTTGTGTGTGATTTAGCTGTGACTAAGAGTGTATAAAGCGTGTTTTGTAGTGAAGGTGCGAAAATTGGCTGCAAGTGCATCAATTAATTTACTTGTACTTCGAAGTTGGAAGCAGTATGATGTAGTTTAAGGCCTATGCATTATGCTATCCTTCAGTGTCCTGTAAAAGTGGACCAAAAGAAAGTATGATAAAACGGCAGGGTCACAAAGAAGCCCATCACGGTCCTGTTCAGATCTCTATAATATCATTTATGACTTCCATCTTTCATTAGCTCTGAGAGTTATATGAGAGAACTGACAAATTACACACTGTTTGTGTCAAATGCAATAGCCAGTGTATAATTCATAGAAGTAGAAATGTGTTAGCACTTCCTACATGTTGGAAGGACTTCCATGATTTATAATAAGAAACGGCTTATTTCATTTATTTACCTGTCAAGCGTAATGTGACGTGGACGATATTAAAAGTCAATCTGCGTTAATAACTTCCTAATTCAATAAATTACCAAATTAGGGGATTACATGATCTATTTTTGGCATCTTTTAGTAGCAGTACTTGATTATATCTTGATCCTCATGAAGCGCAGCTACTTAAAGACGATCATGTAGTAATTTGACGCTTGGAAACTTTTGGACTTTGAAGTAGAGGCTGAATAAAGTGTCTATTATATCAAATAGTAAACACAGTGAACACAAATTATCGTTAAAAAAACATCGGATTTCTTTTGGTTTTAAGATGTATAAAGGAGATTTTGTCTTTACTACAGTACAGTCTGATTTCAATTGAACTGAGTATGTCAATTCCGGCATGTCTTCAAAAGCTTTTTAAAACGTCTATATTTATGCAACCAATCAAGGGTAATTTTGTACCCCCTATATGCAGTGGTCCAAGTGCACAATTGATTTTTCGGAGAGGAGTGGCATTGTGGGTGATTGGGAGAATCTGCTGGAATAAGGAACGACCAAAATTAGCAGGGGGCATATTTCGTGATCCACAACCTCGTCCCCCCGACTTGCCTAAAATAAGTTGAGTTTTTATATCATACATCTAAGGCCGTTAGCCTTAGTGAACCATGTGTACCAAATCGTATGTGTGCAAATTCGGTCGTATGTGTAAGAAAATCTGCAATTTTGTATTTTCTGTCCCATAAACGGAAATTACAGCACAGTGCCATTATGGAGTGGGTGATATAATCATTTTGCTCATAACACAAAACCGGCAGATCTGGGATCAACTCAAATTTTGTGAAAAGCTCTTTCTCAAGGATATCTAGTGAACCATGTAGGGTTCAAAGGGGTGGAAAGTTTCCGGAATTTTGGAAACTTTCCCCCGGAACCTTTCCGGAATTTTGAAGGGTCCCGGGAATATTGGGAAGTTTTCGGGAATTTTCATTTTGGCATTTGATTAAGTTAAAACAGTTTACACATTTCTCCTCCCCCAGAAAAAAAATAAAAAACATGTTTGTAGGCCTTCCTTTCAATATGGCCTGTTTGGTGGCTAAATAAGAATTACATAATACTGCTACAAACCATGCTAATTATTAAAAGGTTCGAGTCAGGGCACTCATAAACATCTAGCCAATGTGTCGGGTCAACTGCGCATTCCCAAGATCACTACCTCAAAATGTTTGTAAGGTCCTTGTTTCTGTTGGACTATACTAATTAACCATATTTTAAATACATCTTGTTTAGGGCCTTTGATTTGCAATTTTCTGAGGGGCAAATTTTGGCCCTTCTCCACTAGACAACTGTACAAATGGTCAGTTTCATTGAGTGGGGGGGGGCTGGCAGGTTGCTCAGCTTCTGAGCAGGGGGCTTGCACCCCCACCCCTCCCCCATGGGCATGTGAAATTTCCACTGAAAATGTCATGGCTTGTTAGCGGAAACAAAGCCGTCAAAACCATTTAAGTAAAGTTAATTTTGAGATAAGTTCTCACTACATCTAAGGTAAACTCGAGGTGGGTGGTTTACAGGATTCAAAGTAACAGACCAGTGAGTGATAGAATAGAAGCACCCACATTCCCAAACATGTATTGGTTTTGTAAGAGTTGATGGTATTTTTCTGTTTAAAACATGCTTGTTTTTTGCTTGTATGTTCTTCTGTAGCATTTCACTGTGTACCTGAGAGTCCAACTATCCTAATATTAACAAAAGGACCTATAATTATAGTTTGTACAATTCCAAAAGATTGTTTTTGAAAATTCCCGAAAGTTTCCTAAAATTCCCATAAATTCCCGTTAATTCCCACAATTCCCATGGAAATTTCTTTCCGCTCTGAAAATTCCCCGGGAATTTTGCAACCCTATAACCATGAATAAAACGTGGTGCTGGAATCACAAAATGCACCTTTAAGCAGTATGTTTGGTTTGGCCTCAGCTTGTGACTGGTTCTGTTTTGTTGATTTTTATTACTACTAGCTGGTCCTTCACAAGCACCTCTCATGCTGTTGTCCCTCACAATTCAATCAGGCTCGAGTTTGCAGTTTGTTTACCCATTTCATTCCATCAGATGTATATATTTATATTTCTTAAATATCTTTAAATATATTATATATATATATCTGCAATTATATATGTACTACTGAGAAAATGCTAATAAACTTATCTGACTCTGGAATCTAATTTTGTTGCCATCTTGCATCCCATATCTTTGTTGGTCCTTGGAAGCCGTCTATAATTGGCAGCAAACCAAAGAATGAAAAGAATAATCAGAAGAAATTAAGATTTTATATCCCAAATTAATGGGTCTCAGACCCACATGAATGGTGATGCATCAAACAGATTGAAGAACCAGAAACTAGGCGGATCTAAGGTTTTCTTGCAGAAGTGGGACTATCAGGACACTACCTGTGGTGTGGGAAGCCCACCACCACAATGGAACATCTCTTGGTCTGCCCACTGTTTTGAGCAACATGCACAAACAAGGACCTTTGCGGAATCAGTGAGCACCCAACGTTGTACCCATCTCTGGCTAGATCATTGAGTTTGAGAACCACTGTTTTTGGCCCTGATAAGAAGCCCGCGACATATTTTAGTGGATTTTTTTATAAGACCAAAGAAACAAGTTTGTTTCCAGTAGGCTGTGTGTACTTGATTTTGGAGCCATTTTAATGTCATTTAATTTTCTTTATTTAACAAAATGCATCCCAATTGCTTTTTGTTTTTATACAGTAAGTAATAATTAGACAGTAAATTAGGCATTTTTACTGTACTGTTCTTAAAATTGACGGTTTTGACTTACCAGGTGTAATTTTTGAATATTTTTGGGGAAATCCCGTGAAAAAAAACAATCAAAATTTTTATAAAAAAAAATGCATTTCATATTTTGGTTGTTAAGCTTACCTAATGGAAACTTACAGGGGCTCAGGATTTTTGAAATATAATTTGTAAGTAGTCAAAAGAGTCAAAACTAGATTTAAGCTAGTCACCTAAATTGCTCAACTTCCAAGTTTGAGAGAAATACAGATATTTGTTAGGATACTTTGGCATAAAATAACACAAATTCCAGATTCTGAAGTTGGATTATAAGTTTTTGTCAATGAAGGGACCGGGACAATTGATGAGCTTAGCTATTCTAAGTGATTAGCATATGTGCACAAGCATTAAAACTTTGATACATGCAAGAAGAGCCAATTTGTAAGACCTAACAAAATACCCAGGGACGTAACAGGGTCATTTGTCAGAGGGTCCATCTTCCAATTTTTGAGGGCCGCTTTTCCCCATTTGGAGGTGGTTTTGAGCAGATTTTCCTCAGTTGGAAGTTGTCGTGTGGTTTGAGGTAGATCTTCCTGGTTAGAGGCGAACATTTCATGGTGCTCAAGCAGGCAAAAAGAGCTGATTTAGTGTGATTTTCAAGCCTTTTTCCCTGTCCAAGCTCTCTGGGTGGCCATTACCTATTTCATGTCTGCTCTAAATAAAACTAGACTAGATCTCAAAATCTCCGGATTAACAAAATTTCAGAAGGTAAGGCATGCTTTGGTTTTGCAAATACTTTGGATGGGGAGTGACTGTGGGCGAGGCATATGGAAAACATGATCGTCTGTCATGCTTAGGGCGATGTCAGAACCTGATGTTGGATTAATAGGAGCCTTCCCTACTTGTTCACAAGATATAACTGAGGAAACAAAATTTGTTACCAAGGACAGCACTGATACTTGTGCCGTGATACGAGTCTCATCATTTTTAAACATGATGAAAAAAAACTGTAATCTTTGCAAATATGTACTCCTGTCAATATTGAATCTTTGCAAGTTATTACTTGTTAATACCATTAATGTGGGTAGACATCAAATCAGCATTATCCCCTTGGCTTTAGTAAATAGGGATTATGTCAAATATGAATTGTGTCCTCTGCTTAGCAGCCGTGGCGGGCGCCAGGGGGGGGGCATGGGGGCATTTTCCCCCCTACTTTTTTTTCTTGCCCCCCCTTTTTGCCCCCCTTGTCTAAAAACTGAAAAGAAAATAAAAATAAGGATTTGGGGCAAAAATCTGCAATTTATGATGATGATATGAAGCAGTAGTGATTTTAAGTAACAAAAAAAGAAAAATTTCCAAATTTTTGAAATATTTTTCCCCCCCACAGAATTTCACTTTTGTGCCCCCCCCCCCCCCCAATATTTCTACTTTTGCCCCCCCTTTTTCCCCCCCAGAACAAGAGGTCTGGCGCCGCCACTGGCTAGCAAGCAAGACACATAGGGATCATTTGTCCCCTGAATATTTTTAATTATAATTTTTAAAATCTTGTATAAAATGTCAGTGTTGAAAAAACCTCATGTGCGCTTGGCCGGATTCGAACACGGACATCAACACTCCCATATTACTCACACCAGACGGCGCCTTCCAACTAAGCTATCAGTTCTTGAGTGGTAGAGACCGATAGATTAATCTACAAGGTTTAGGTCTGAAAGGGGTCCAACGCTTCCTGGTGGATAGCATCAGAACGGTATAATTTACATAATATTTTGTTAAGATTTTAATCCAAATAATGGGATCCACTCAACACCAACATGAATGGTGATGCAATCAACTATTGAGAACCAAGACTGCTATCTAAGGTTTGTCTTGTGCAGAAGTGGGGCTATCAGGACACTACCTTTGTTTGGAACGCCACCCAGCAATGGAAACTCTCCTGGTCTGCCCACGTTTTGAGCAAACATGCACAAACCGGACTTGCGGATTCAGTGGAAAGCAGCCAACTTGTCCCCATCTCTGGCTAGATCATAATTTTGAGACCACACTGTGTTTGGACATGATAGAAGCCGCCGACATAATTTTATGGATTTTTTATAAGACCACAAATAAGTAACAAGTTTGTTTCCAGTATCTGTGTGGTTCTTGATTTTGAGCATTTAAATGCTTTCAATTTCTTAATTAACAAAAATGCCACCTACTTGATTTTGTTTTTTTATAAAGTACGTAATAATTATACAGTAGTAATATAGCATTGTTACTGTAACTGTTTACAAATTGACTTTTTGTGCTTACCAGGTGTAATTTTAGATATTTCTTGGGAAATCCCTGAAAAAAACAAATCAAAATTCAAAAAAAAAAATTCATCCTATTGTGGTTGTTTTACTCTTCCTATTCAGAAACTACAGGGGGCCTCAGAGCTTTTGTAAATATACTTTGTACGTATTACATAGTCCAACTAGAATGTAAAGATGTCACCTACATTCTAAATTTGCTGTTTGAGAGAAATAGATATTTTGTAGGATCTTTTGCCTAACAAAAATTCAAGATTCTGACGTTGATTATAGTTTTTTGTCAATAAGGGACCGTACATTGATGGAGCTTAGCTATTCTAATTGATTAGCATATGTGACAAGCCTTAAAAATTTGTACAATGCAATAAGAGCACAATTTTAAGATCCAACAAATCCCAGGGGACGTACCAAGGGTCATTTGTCTAGGGTCACATTCCCACTTTTGAGGCTATGTCCCCATTTTGAGGTGGTTTTGAGGCAGATTTTCCCCATTTGGAGGTAGTGGTTTTGAGGTAATCTTTCGGGTAGAGGCGACTTCATGGTGATCAGCAAAAAAACTGATTTAGTGTGATTTCCAAGAAGCTTTTTTCCCCTGTCAAAACGCGCTCTGGGGTGGCAATTACATAGTTTCACATGTCCCTCTACTACGGATTTACCAACTTTCAGAGGTAAAGGCTGGCTTTGGTTTGCAAAATACTTTGGATGGAGTGACTGTGCGAGGCTAATGGAAAACATGATCGTCTTCATGCTTAGCGATGGGCAGACTGATTTTGGATTAATAAGGAGCCTTCCTACTGTGTCACAAAGAATATAACTGAAGAAACAAAATTTGTTACAATGAAGCACTGAATACTTTGCTTGATTACGATTCTCATCAATTTACACAATGATACATAACTGTACATCTTTGCCAATCTGTAATCTGTCAATATGTGATACTTTGCAGTTCTGACTTGTTCTACCATGTCACAAAGGTTAGGTCGACATCAAATCAGCATTATCCTTGGCTTTAAGTAAAAGGTTATGTCAAATGAATTTGGTGTCCTCTGCCTTAGCAGCAGTGTGGCGGGCGCCAGGGGGGGCATGGGGGCATTTCCCACCCTATTTGTTTTTCTTGCCCCCCCGTTTTCCCCCCGGGTCGAACGAAAAAATGAAGATTTGGGGCAAAATTCAGTGACTTTGGGCCAAAAATTCAGTGATTTTGAGCCAAAATTGTGAAAAAATTTCCAAATTTTTTGATATTTTTCCCCCCCAAAGTTCACGTTTGCCCCCCCCCCCCCCAAGATTTCCCTTTGCCCCCGTTTCCCCCAGAACGAGGTCTGGTGCCGCCACTGCTTAGCATGGCAGACCCCTAGGGACAATTTTCCATTGAATATTTTTTAAATCTTTCCCCCCCTGATATAGCCAAGCGCCACAAGCATTGCAAAAAAACCCCATGGCCGCTTGGCCGGATTCGAACCAGCAACCTCCATATTACTACCACGGCGCTCTCAACTAATCGATCAAGTCGGGTTGGTAGAGGAACATAGATTTAATCTCAGGTGTTCTGTCTGAAAGGTTCCAACGCTTTCCTGGTGGAAAGCATAAACTGTATATTTAACATAATAATGTGTTTTGAAATTTAACAACTTAGTTCACCCTTTGTCCACTGTTGATGTGATGTTGTTTGTTGTGGTAAAAGATTAATATTGCTTTTAATATCGGCATATACTTTTGATTGGATATCCCCAACTTGAGTCATAGTACAACTGGGATCCCGCATTGTTATGCATCAATGTTACATAGCAATATCAAAGGCATGTTAGGTCAATTGTACGCTGTAAAATTGACCTCAATGAAATTTGAAGTTTCAAATGGAACCAAACTTGGTTTGGATATTACATACACGGAAACCCTCATTTTTTCCAATGCTATATCAGTTTAACAGTCATATGAAGGCTTATCATTCAGGCGACCAATCAGTTGGTCCGAGGCCGCACTGAACTTTTAATCACAATTTGTTTGTTGAATGCGTTCCTTGAATAAAAGAAAATTATATTGTGTAATCAGTGAAAGACTTTAACTTGGGTTTTCAACAGTTCTGAAATGGGAAATGGTTAAAGCATTTCCATTTGATCCACAACCTCGTCCCCCCCCCACTTGCCCTAAACAAGTTGAGATTTTCATAACAGCTGAACTGTTAAAATTAGTAATCCATACATACCTAACTTACAGAGTGATCTTTGCTTCGTGTCTACTTTCTTGTCCCTATACTTCAAGTATATAAATGGAAATAATTGGATTGGTGAGATTTATTTTCTGTTATAATATTATCTAAATTCCCTAAGAAAAATCACGAATTCAGAGAAATACTGCTTAGTGTGACCTTGTATGTCTTTTACAGTTCTGATGACCCCTGGAAAATCGATGCCCGCTGTTTACATGTGAAAATTTTTTGTGCAATTGTTGCAGAAATTGGTTCCGATACGTTTTTCTTCTGGAATAGGTTTAGATCCCAGTGAATAATAATTTAACATATATAAATCCAAAAATTGGCCCATTATACATTAAGATTGAAAATTTACAATTTTTATAGAATTTGTTTCTTTTTCTTCCGAAAATGCTGGTCATTTGCCCGTAACGAACCTTTGGATGCCCACTGGACGAATTAAGAAAATAGAAATAGAACCTTAAAACCTCTTCGTGGGCGCCAGATACAAAACCAGCGAGTGTGTTTCTCTCTCTCCAGAATTGGTAATGAAATAATCCACCAAACCGCTATTTTCATAAATTGCCATGCATACTTTTATTCGGGTCGGTTCATTTCCCGTACGCTAGGAATCAAATGAATAAATTAAAATTTGTACTTTGTGATAAGTAGTGTAAAAAGCTTTGTAACAAGGTTGTCACTCATGCCATCTCAATTTTTTCCAACGCCTAGCAGTGTTATATAGCGACGTATACTGACATGTTTTGTTTAGGCAATCATTTTCGTAACGCTTTATTTCCGTAACACAATGTTCGAGAGTACTGTTTTTAATTGCCTTTTGTCCAAGAATTTTGTCAATTCAATTTAATATTTATACAAAAATGATACCTGATACGTGTAAAAAGAGTCATTTCCGTAACGGTTGGTCATTTCCTAATCATGGTCATTTCTTGTATTGAATGTAATGCTTTGTCATTTCCCGTACCCTTGTAATTTAATGCTCATGCATGGAATGAATGCGCAATAAGCATTTTTTTCTATTATTATTATTGACATTCGAATAGTTTGCTTCCCCTCTCTGATCTGAGGTATTAGTATTTTCAAAGCTCTTTTATTAAAATACATGACAGCGCAATTTTGACTCAAAATTACTATTTTTTTGGAGGTGTTCACTTTGAAAGTTTACAATTTTTGAAATGAAATATTCAAAAACAATGGCACATTTTCCTTTATGATATTTACGGAAATTAGTCCATACATTATAAACGACGATTGAACCTGAATTAGATTGTAAATGATTCCTTTTAATATGGTGTTATAAAAAAAAAATGTTACTGAAATGACTAATGCAGTGACAATTTGGAGGAAATAAGACGAAATTCATAATAGAACAATCGTAAGATTGGGCCCAACATCTTTTGTTTGCCATGCTAATGTGTAAATCTTTGCAGAACCTCTCTCATTTACAGATATGTGTAATTTTTGAAAATCAGTTCACCGAACACGATGAAAGTTGTACACTAGCGAAGAATCACCCAATGCAAATCGTCGACTGTAAGAAATCCAATTTGGTATTTTCTTTCTGTCCGTAGCGTAGTGGCTATTGGACCGTGGGAAACAAGCCTTTGCTCATAACACAAAACTGCAGTTGGGATCAACGACAAAGTTGTGAAAAGCTTTTTCTCAAGATATCTGGTAACATTGATAAAATAGAAGGGTGCTGGAAATCACAAAATGTACTTTAAAGTCTGAAAGTCTGCAGATATCAGGGAATGCTCTCCCATGTTGGTTTGGAATTGGGAGGGGGCCGCGCCTCCCGTAATTCCTGCAAATCTTGCAAAATCCGCCCATTTTGGACAAGTTTCAAGCTTCCATCCCCTGGTATTTTTGACGTTTTTCAATTCCTCGATCCGCCCCGTGATACACTAACCTGTCGTTTAGCTGTAGTTGCCAGGCTTTGAATTACAATTTTTGAATTACCTGCAGCCGCATGGTTATTGGGGATTTTCCAAACGGTAATTTGGGACTTCTATGGTGCATTACTATGGCAGTCTCGTCCAGTAACATTAAAAAATCATCTCTTAAAACCTTTGTTCAAAGCTCTTAGTAATGCATGCAGAATTAAAGAAAATTATTTGCTTCAAATCCGTCGGGGTTAGTGGATTAACCCGCTGCCAACAATAGTGTAATTTCCAATAACGGTCATTAGAGTTAAATATTCGTGACCGGCCTATCTTTAGTCAAGTCTGTGTGTCCGTTCGTATGCGTAAAAGCGCCCTCCTCCCTTGAAGTGTTTGAAACTACTAAGCACCCGGAGTTGGTGCCAAAGTTTTGAATTTGCTGTTGCTGTTCGGTTTGGCCTGTCCTACCCTCCCTGTACAGCACCACATGTAACTTTGGAAAATTTAATGGCAGTGTGAATTTAAATGCACAGGAATGTAAACCATGTTCATACTGATAATATCAACTCGGCACAATGAATGCTAGTTTGTGGAAACAGTTTGCTCAAATTTCTTACAGATTGGACCGAAGTGCTGGCATTTTTTGGTACCCATGGATTACTAATGCCAATGGTTCTATGAATAAAAATCTGAACTTTTTCAAGGTAAATTGGGGCACGAGGTTGCGTCACAAAATGACAAAATCCCCCTTTCAACATCCAATGAATTTTTATATCTAAATTTGTGCATTTTAAAGAATCACAAAGTTTTAAATTTTTATGAACATACACTTTTCATGCGGGTACAAAATTGAGATTTACAAACACAGAGAAAAATGACATGCAGTTCCTGTGTATAGCTTTGCACCTAGTAATTCAAGTCTGGCGTTACTACGACCCTGATTTTCCTACGTGACATTTCCTTGGTGACCTTGGTTAACTCCTAACAATTTACAATTACAATAAAAGTTAACCACATCACTATCCTGCATGCTAGACATCAATTCTTGGTTTACAAAAGTACATTGACCTAATCCGGGGTTTCCTCCCGACTCCCATTTTAGGAATAGCGCAGGATTTCCCCTTGGTAGGGGAGATGACAGTATGGTGACATATTGGAATCTTACAATTTATTCTGCAGACGTGTTATATACAAGTGATGGTTGCTCATGTCTGTGTGCGTGTATGCATGCGTGTGTGATGTGTGGATGGTGCGTGCCTATCTAAAATGGAAATGGTATGGCAACAGTAATTTGTAGCAAAGTTGGGTTATAAAGTCGTAAGTTTTTCAGGGGTAAGTTTTTTTGTCACCAACTTTGCAGACAGTACAACTGGGTTTAAATCTGAAATTCTGCTTACAATATGATTATCAATAAATAAACTTTTTAATATTCCTATATAACATCAAATTAAAGGTACATACGAGATCCCATACGTTCATTTTTGTGGGCCGGCATAGCGGCCAAGACCCCTTTGCTATCTGTTGTGCAATGTTTTTAGTGTGTAGTATTTGTGTTGCTAAAATGTAAGGTTTTTTTATGCAGTGTCCACATAGAGTGATCGAGAAAGCCAAGAACTGTGAATTCTAGTTGTTTATGGTTCGATATCTTCAAGAAAGCATAGTTTCCCCCAAAATTCACTTGAATCGACCATGGCGTGTGATTGAATATAGCGAAATGTTCATATCACCTGCCCCATATTCAGTCGGGGCCGACGCCGGATCCGCAATGTTGCCGTAACCGCAAAGTGTTGCCGGGTACGGCACTGTTTTTCTCACACAATGCTTGCAAGCCGGGTAATTTAAAGGTGGTTACGTTAATCTCATAGTGTAAAAAAAGAACAATTTTGCGTAGTATAGCAGTGAGTGCAAACCAAAGTATTTGTCGTCGAATAAATGTTTAATAAAATGAATAAAATCTTATTTTGTGATATAAAAACTATTTTAGAAACAATTAAAATCGCTAAAATTTCCAATTCATTTAATCAATTTTAATAAACCCAACCCCAAGGTGGAATGTTTAAGTCCTGGGTGAAAATTTAGAAACTTTTCTTTCATTACAAAAAGAAGAAATTAAAAAAAGCTAAAAATATAAAGTCCCCATCAAACAAAATCGTTCAAGGTTTCCCGAATTCCGTGCAGAATGCTTGTTTTTTTAGTGCCGAACGCAATATAACTGCCGGCTACGGCAACATGCCGTATCCGGCAGTCGGCACGGACTGATAGTCCACTGTTTGGTAATTCTGTCACCGTTAAGGACAGAAAATACAAAATTGCTAATTTCTTCTAGAGTAAGATTTAATATGCACATACAAAATTGTGGCAATAACTATACTTTATCCACAGTTCAGATGATATGAAATCTCAACTTGTTTGACATAAGTTCCGGAGGGGGGGGATGGGAACCAAGGCTGTGGATCCGAAATTCACCCTTTAAAATGTCTCACCTAGCCAGTGTAGTCAAAATGATTGTTCCCCAATTCCGTATTTTTTCTGTCACCTGTGCAATGTAGCTCTGTAAAATTGTAAATACTTCAAAAGTACTTAAATAGCTTTCACAGGAATTATTGAATTTTTATTTGGTTAAGCAGGCAATCAATATCTGCACTCATTTAACTAAAGGCCTCAGATTTGCCTTTGTACCCAAGATTCTATTGATTGGTAATTGAAGCGAAAAATTTCAAGGGGATACCTAAGTGTGCTGTACACACTCTGGGGATCAAATGAAAATGGTAATAAAGGCCCATGAAGTTACAACACAAGGCCAGTTATTAAGTTGGAATTATTGCAAACACACAAGTGCAATTATATTTTGATGTTCAGAATTCTTCAAGGTTTGGAATGAAATCGTTTTTAACTATTAACTAATAAGGCAAAACAAAAAAGATATTGAAAACATACACACAAAAACCAGGTTTAAATTTAGGTGATACCACCTTAGGTGGCCTAAAGTCACAAGGTCAGAAGTTTTTGGAACAATTTTCTTTCATGATAAATCTTAATAATTTTGTGCTTCACTGTGGTGTGAAGAAATGCAAAAAACAGAAAGTTCTTGCCTTATCTCAAGTTTTCTGGATCATGGTTTGTGAATTACACTATTAAAGGTTTACCTAACTTCTATGATTCCTGTACTAAATTTGTACACGCGGCATTCGGGAGCCTTTAAAATGAGGCAATAACGTGAAGTGCTGGTTATGATGATATAAGTCCTACAGTGGTCAAGTATATTAGCCATTTTATATCCAAGCCGATGCCATATTTTCAACATCATCCCTCTACACTGGCATCTTCCCTTCAGCCTTAAAAATAGCAAAGTCGCTCTTCCCATCTTTAAAAAAGACGATCCTCACCATCTGCTCCAATTATCGTCCAATTTCCTCTTCCCGTTTCTCAAAATCTCGAACGCTAAATTTTATAACAGGCTCGTAATTTCTCTCTCTTCACACTATTCTCCCTCCCTCCACATAATAACCATTATGGCTGAGGAAAAAAATCTGTCAAAACTGATCTGGCTCGCCTTGATATACGATAGATCTTTTGCACTTTCAAAAAAAACTTCACACCATGGCATCTTCCTAGACCTTTCAAAGGCGTTCGATACCATAGACCACCCATATTTCTTCTCACCCCAGGGCGGGTCACCATATGTATTCCGTGCACTCCCATGAATCTTCTTTTCTAACTATCTCAAAGGATAGAAAAGAATTTACTAATTTAATTCCCCATTCT
This sequence comes from Ophioderma brevispina, assembly GCA_023653785.1. Classification (NCBI taxonomy): domain Eukaryota; kingdom Metazoa; phylum Echinodermata; class Ophiuroidea; order Amphilepidida; family Ophiodermatidae; genus Ophioderma; species Ophioderma brevispina. The sequence goes on along the minus strand of JAMKCH010034663.1, from coordinate 3,713 downwards.
TCTGGTCTCCTTACCAGTATCCTGTGGCGTTCCCAAGGCTCATAATTGGTCACTTCCTTTTTACTTTATGTGATGTATCCCCAATTCTACCAAATTAAACTCGTTTGTCCTTTTCTGATGATACAAATATTTTCTCTCCCACCCCAAATAGATTACCTAGACGAAATACAGAGGAGATGCCTGGATCCATATTCAATCTCAAGAAGATCACCCATGTCTTCCAACTGTTTAAAGCATAAAAACCAACAACACAAACTTTCTCTCATGTTAGTTAAAACTAACTTCATTCATTTTACCACCGAAAAAGAGAAAAATAAGCCATCGCATATAGACACCCTCAAAATCGAAGTGGCAAACTGGAACAAATCCATCTAATGACAGTACTAAGTTTCTGGTGTGGCTCATAGATAGGAAACTCAACTGAAAAAAATCCACACCACCAAAAATAACAACTTAATTGCCCGTTAAATGGGATTCTGAGAAATTAAGACATACTACTTCCCTCAAATATTTGTTTACCCACTCTAGAAACACTTTAATTCTCCCATACCTGGTCTTATAGTATAGAGCATGGGCAATTACACCCCATTCATTTGACTCTAACCTCTGCCCTTGGACTTTTCTTAACACAACAAGACTCATAATTTATTCAAAATTAAAAAAAACGCCATTCGGATCATTAACCAATTCAACTTATCTAGCCCATAATAAAAACAAACTTGTTCTTAAGCTAAAACTTTAAAACATCTATGGACCTTAACAAAATTCAAACTGTTTTTAAGTATCGTTTGTTAACCAACACTCTACCTAAACATTTTACCAATTTGTTTACCAAAGGTAATGAAAATCCATAATTACAATACCAGTTATGCCCACCACTTTATATCTATTTTAAACCATCTATTGACAAACTTAACATTTTCCTTAAAGTACACTGGACCTAAAATTGGAAACTCTCCTAGGCACGGATTTAACTAAATCAAGCCTCACTTAATAACTTTTAAAACATAAGTACAAAAAATATATGCTCTTAAATATGAAACTTTGATGGAAAATAATAATACTTTCTTCGTTTACATCTGCGAGTGTTTTGTTTGGGTTTTTACGGATGGCCACATCTAGGTCCTCCTTCACATGGGGTCCCCTCTTTTAACATAATGCGGGACACCTATCCTTGTATTTTATTGTCTGTCCCCTCGTATTGTCTGTCCCCTACGTCTCGTCTTGTCTGTATTTTGTCCTGTGTCCTTTGCCGGACTAGTTCTTCATTATAGCTATTTCAAGGTGGGGCCAATCTTTTAGCTTTTAAAGTTAAAGGCCTCTCCTTCATTATATCATGTAAAAAAAGTAATCTATATCCTAGGTTTACTTGGTCAAATTGTAATGTATTTTATTTTCATATTATAAATATTTCATATCATATTTATAATATTTATCTTTGTTTGATTCTGAATCATATATTTTTGTTCCTCAAATTTTGTTATATTGATATAATTTGCATTCCAAGACTTGGTATCAGGACTTAAAACTTTGACATTTACATGACTTTTGTATCCTGCCTGTTATTCTGATTCTGTATGGATGTATATGTAAAAAACTTGAACTTGAACTTGAAATAAAATGCATGGAATCTCAGGATTTTTGACATCGTGATTGATGATGAAAAAGTTGAAAAGGTCAACCCAAAATTTTTTTTAAAAAAAAAAAAAAAAAAACCCAAAATTTTAATATTTTTAATCATCGGGGACATCATTTGACTCACAATGTACAGAACCTTCAAAATATGCTATGGTTAATTTGAACATTTGTACTCTATAGATTATATTAGGGGATGTCACACAATTTGAGGCGATTCTTATAGTCATGAAAAGTGTTGTTAAATTTGTCTCTGGTTTCGAACATGAATTAAACAAAAATTTTGGATATCTAATATTGAATCCATAGATATTTAATAAGCACAAAAAAGAAAAAAAAAAGAAATTGTTTTGCAAGGTTTTCAATTATTAATGAGCTATTTGGCATTATTTTGAATAACTTGTGTTTTATGTTTGGAATCCATCTAATTTCACATTGATCTAACTGCTGATCGATACTTTATGCTGCTCATTGAATAACATACTGTGGGCGTCATCTTTAATTATGCATAATTCTTGCCAATTTTTGTCCATTTTACAGCTTTATGTGACCATAATTAACTCAAAAATCAAGATACGATTTATTAATCCATATATTTTTTTAAGTGCAGGCAATCACAATGGTGTTGAGGGGGTGGGGGGGGGGGAGTTGCATTAGGGTGAAACGTGGAAAGAACCATATTTGCATTTGTCCAGATTGTTGAGGCATTGGGCCAAGTTGGCTAAATTTGTGTCAAATTAATTCAATTGCGCTAATGATTCTTGTGATTGGCATTGGTCTGTTTCCTTGGAGCAAGTCCCCAGGGGAGTTTCCGATAACCTGACCCATCTGACATCTTTATTCGGACCGCTTATGAATTTTTAAACGTTAACAGAATAAACCTGTGCTTTATTCCGTAAAGGGTTTCCAAATTCATAAGTGTGTCAGAAAAAATGTGTCAGATGGTTTTTTTTTTTTTTTTTTTTTTTTTTTTTTTTTTTTTTTTTTTTTTTTTTTTTTTTTTTTTTTTTTTTTTTTTTTTTTTTTTTTGCCAAAGTGCAAAAAATCAGGATATCCTGATTTCTGAAATTTCTATCAAAATTAACAAATCTTTAAATAATTGCCAGAAAAGTCCTGAAAATTTTTCTGTGCTCCTGAAGCTCTTTCTATAGCTTCAAAAACACGAAAACCCAGTAACTTAGGGGACTTTGCCCCTGTGTACTTCACTGGAGGCCTTAAAGTGGATCACAAAATAGACACCATCACCCTTAAGGGTTTTCATGATAAGGTGTGTGCGACACATGCATTCTGATTTTCTGGGTTCTCAGTGTTGGCAGGTTGTAAGGCTCATATGCCGCTGACTGAGCCAACTGGGTTGGTACATTTTGTGACCCCACTTTGCCTGACCCGACTCACAATTCAGCAGCCTTTACGGAATAAAGTACAGTATCACATGCACTTTATTCCGTAAAGGCTGCTAAATTCTGAAGCTTTCTGAGTCGGGTCAGGCAAAGTGGAGTCACAAAATGTACCAACCCGAGCCAACTCTAGAGCATGTCAAGAATGTTACACAGTATTTTATTGATCCCCCTACCACATACAAGTTGCATTACAGCAATTCAGTTATAAAAATCCCCTTCATTCCAGCATTATGTATTATAATACACTTTAACATATAGGGATAAAATCAGCCAATGGATGTCAAAAACAATAAATTTAAGAGCTACTCTTGGGCGTGATTTGACACGTAGGGTCTTATCTGTTTCAAACAATGCTAACATAAACCACAAATCGCATTCATATTTGTCAATTCTTAAATTTCCTGCCGAAAAAGTGCACTGAACTAATCAGTGTGTTCCTCTTTTCTCCCTTTTTAGGAAAAGCGAGATCCCCCAAGGAAGTGGATGACACTTCGGATTCCGAAACTGTTGGCGGTTTGTGTCAGGAATTTGCAGTAAACCTTGGTATGTGAAAGACATAGACTGTCATGTGTGTTCAATTTACTTAATATGATATGGAAGATTAGCCCCCCCCCCCCGAAATCTATCATATTTCTTACGGTATATCTGATAGGCTGATTACGTCATGTACCCCTATGA
>JAMKCH010034662.1:0-40380 GCA_023653785.1 Ophioderma brevispina | reverse complement strand
TTCCCCCCACCCCCCTGCGACGCCACTGCAAATTACCTTCTATTACGCACCTCGCTACCTATCAGACGCATTACCTTCTATTCCAAAGACTTGCACTTCACAAAGCCCGTATTTCTGCGAATCGTTTATATCCATGATCTGTACATATTGCCCTATGGTATTGTCAGGACAGACATTGGCAGCAGTTGGATTGTTAGGAAGATTGAGCGCCGCCCCATTGACAACACCACATGTAAAGCTATCGCTAGGAAAGTTTTCAATGCGTGATGCAACCAATATTACATCTTCAGTTTCTGGAGTCGTAACTGTAAAAATGATAGTATAAAGCATTATAGTATTAGATTTATTTTTATATTATTTATTTACATATATTTATTTATATATATAGCTTGAACAATATTGGGATCAAACAACTCCTAGAGCTTTCGAGCTGTATACCAGTTCTTTATTAAAACATACCAAAAATAACTGCTACACATGAAAAAAATACAAAACACTATGGGTGTTACAAAAGCAAAAATACGAAGAAGCAACGTAAACTCATTAATTCCTAGGAGTTATGTTGAGGCCTTGAGGGCAGTTTGTGTTTAGTATGTCAATCCAGAGGCGTCCCGGGGAGAGGCGTTCTCTATGTAGACGACGAAACTAAGACTGGTTGTCGATAAACTCAATTACCATGATTACGGCAAGTTAGTTGAGTCATTTGGAGCAATTCCGTGACCGTGGAGAGCAGAGCATCATTTCTCAGTGGATTTATCTTCTATGAAGGTTAATGAACAAGTTTAGCGGGGGTGCCCCTCCTGAAAGTGTGGGCAGAATCATAATACAGGGGTCAAAATGAAAAAATGCCTGGATTGCTGTAAAAAGGTAACCAAAGTATTCGTCTTTTCACAAGGATTAAAAAAGGTATAGTTTGTACTACTTTCAAGGTATGGTTACGGAGAAAGACAAAATCGTCAAATGTCAAAGGTCATCACTGTCACATTCAAAAGAAAAGCCTAACATGAAGCTGGAATACACAATGACGAATGCATAAGACAGCTGGTTTTGATTTCATGATTTAGACACTGTTTAATTTCCATACCAATAGATTATTGCTTAATGACATTATTAGAGGTGGGTATTCAGTTGGACAGCAGATAATAAATACAATATTGCATTGCAAGAATTCAATGAGCACTTCAAGATTTGAGTTTGTGGATGTTACTTGACATGTATAGTTGAATGTTGTCGATATGTAACAATGAGACAGTATTATACTGCTGCAACATCCAAAACCTAATAGAAAAATAAATTACTGTCAGCAGATTTAACTAAGCTGTCCTCATAGTTACATATACTTCTACATTCAAATGTCATTCAGCATAAATGCTGATAACGTGTTGGTTCACATACATGTTGACCATGAGAATTCTCATTTTAACTATTCCCCAATATTTGTTAAGTTGAAGGGTCCTAAGTATTAATGTTGACAATGACACAACGTTGTACTACTACAAAGCCAAAAACCTAAACAAAATAATTTTTGTCAGTAGTTTTATCAAGTTGTACTCATTGTCACATTATAGGTCTTTGGTAGGTCCATTATTACACAAACACTCAACACATTGTTCAAATGTTACATATTACTCTACACAATCTTGTATCGCGACGCGACTAATAGGCCTTTATTCACAAGACGCTCGCGAATATTATCAGTTCATATTTCACGCTACTAGTAGATTTCAAACCTTTAGTTATCTTCAGTAGACAGTCGTCTTCAACTTAGATGACCAAAGTGTACACGCATGAAGAAACACGGTAGTAAACACCTTCTTGAGTTCAGATCAGACTTGACATGGTTGACCTAACAGTAAACACGTGACCACGTTGACGGTTGTCATCAGCATAGAAATTACACCTTTATGGGTTTTCATCTGCAAGTTGACTAGCTTTGGAGAACTTCGGCGGTGCACAAAAACCGCACCAGTTCAGCTTTATCACGCCCAAATATGCCACCCATCAGCGTTTGCAGCCACTAACATTATGCAAATTACGCAAAGAAATCGCTTGCCTGAAATGCCTTGGCACTGTATTTAAAGCTACCTGTAGCCGAATTTTTTAGCAATAAATTGGGTAAAGACTGACTGTATACTTATACCCTCATGGTTCCATTGTCGGAACACAATAGTCAATTAAAGACAGAATTTGGAAGATCATCAACATCATGTCCATCACAGATGACCATCACAATAGCAGCTAGTCAACCAACTCTCGCACGTCCACTGACCTCTCACAAAGCATACTCACTCATGCATACATAATACTTTTCAGTGGTCCCTCACACACCATGTCGGTAAACACTTCAAACTTGTGAGAAAAACAAAACAGTTTTCCCGCGCTAGAAAGTTTAGTGCTATTAGGGAGAAAAAATTAAATATTTATACTTTTTCCTTCATTTAACGTCCCCCTCTATAAAAATGCTACTTTCAAGTACATTTTCCACAACTATAATGTATCCATATTGTTCCGCTTATGCTCGATACTATTTTACAACACAACATAGAGAAGACCAACAAATTCCACAACATCAGTTCTCCAATTTCCCAAAGTTCTGATATCGTCCAGTACCTGTGGAGAAACCTATATAAATTTCTCAACTTTGCAACTCTGAACCACCTAACTGGTCTACTTCATCAGAAAATACGGCTCATGTAGTCTGCTCCTACACAGTCCCTGCCCTTTAGTTCATGAATAGTAATACCTGTACGGGTTGGAGTGCCAAAGCCAGCGCATCAGCACTCCGTTTGCAACTCTATACTTTTTTTCCCCCCATTCACAATAAGGTGGTGGTCATTTTTTCGTATGATAAAACTCACGCCCATAGAGGTATGCCTCAAAAATTCTGAAATGCCCAAACAATGGCGAGGCCTGCACGCTCCATAACCGATAATTTTCTGTGGTCATCATTCAGTTTTTCTTGCTGATGTAGGTATAGGAAACTTTCACACATCTTCACACCCTGAAATTCCGTTGCAAAGAACTGCAGCACCAATTGCTACATCAATGCATCAATTCAAGGATCATCTGACGGGACAAATCAGGTAAGTGTAAAATAGGTGATTATATCCCTAGTGTGCTTTTTCAAAGTCCTAAAGGCTAACTCTGACTTTCTTTCACCAACACATTCAAATTGTCACTCAACAACCCCAGATTATCCTATTAGGCTCACATTTCTTGGCTATGTCATGAGGGGTTGCGGCAGTGTCCGCAAAAGTTCGGAATCAATGTTCCTAAGTAGTTCACCAGTCCCAAAAACGAACGTAATTGAGTCTTTGTCAGAGGTTTTGGCGAGTTTCTGAATAACCTCCAATTTGTCCTGGCATGGGTTTTAACAAACCATGACTACTGTATGCCCGCAGAAAATCTACCTGCTAATAAGCCAATACACAACTTTTAGGAACGGCTTGCGGTCAATTGGCTCTTTTCATATGTGCAAAGGAAAGTTCACCTAACTTTGCTATGTGCCATCCCATGTACTGGTTTAGATCAAAATATCATCTATGTAGTTTTCTACATTCTTCTAAAAAACCACACGAATTTTCCACTCATTATTCTAGAGAAAGTTGCAGGCGCATTAACTAAACCAAAAGGCATAGTACAACAAAAGTTGCTAGAGCCATCATGAGTGTAATAAATGCAGTTAGGCTTGGCCTACTCAGAAGGAGGGACCTGCTAATTAAACCCTTACTCAGTCTAACTAAAAAAATAATGGGCCTTGCACAATTTGGCAAAAGTACATCCTGCAAAGGGATTGGCTCTGATCAAACAAATCGTGCTTTGGTTTCAATTTACCATGTCCAACAGGTTTCTGGTATGTTTATCTACTCTTGTCGAGAACTACTAAAGGGTGAGCATATGGGCTTTCTGATGGTTCTGCTACCCTAATCCAACATACTCTGTCTTCTTTCCTAACTACTTCATACACGGCAATGGCAAATGTTATAGGGTATGGTATACTAACGGATTGGAGAGTTCTCAGTTAACTTTTACGTCTCATGATATCCCAATGTAGGTCTCCAGGCCTATCTTTAAGAGTAGTTTTGTATTAGAAAGTATCGATGGACGTTTGAGAACGCTGCTGCTGGTCATCTAGCTGACTGCTTATGTGGACATGTGCTAGAGTTTCCGTGGAAGTGAAAGCTGTTATCTGTAACACATGCTCATTATTCTTACTTTATAACCATTACCAACTACTAATGTTTTTCCATCTCTGGTTTCAACTCTCAATCACAGCAGTACTGGCAACCTCTAACTCCTCCCAGTAAAACCGCTCAGCATCAGCTACGACTGCCGTGTCCTGTCGACGGAAATATTGTTTCAACAATTAGCATGAAAGTTTTGGTGCCATGACCAAAATCAATTTTTTAAATCCTGCTTCCTACCTTGGCTACATGGGAAGGGCCTTTCCAGTTCATAGCAAGTTTATTGTGTCGTAGTAAGCAACAATAACACCTCATCACCAACAGAGAACTTTCTGGGCCTAGTACGCTTGTCATAATATACTTATAACCCGACTTGCGATTTCTTCAACTCCTGTTGAGCTAAAACTCACAAGTCTGTTGAAGTCGTCCTTTAAATCCAAAACTATTGATAAGTTGTCTTTGTCTCTGGTTCATCTATGTCACCCGTCCACAGCTTCCTTTAAAATAGTTGAACGGACCTCTAACGGTTCGTCCATATCTAAGCTCAAAGGGAGAAAATCTGTGCTCTCCTGAGGAGCTCCTGTAAGCAAACAACAATGGTTCCATATCTATCCCAGTCGTCGAGGCTTCTTTCTCATCAATCAATCCTTCTATCATCTGTTTTTCAGAGTGCCGTTAAACTTTTCTACGAGTCCGTTGCATGCTGGGTGGCAAGGGGGTCGTCGTCCATTTGGCCTAATAGAAAGTAACCACTAACTCCTTTTCTTCATAATAGCTAAGTAAACTGAGTACCTTTTATCGGTCAATATCTTGGGAATTCCGACTCCTGGTAAAAAACATTCACTAAGCTTGCAGGTACAAGTTCGGCTTTTCATGCGGTGCAAAGGGACACGCCTCTGGGAACCTGGTGTCATAATCTACAATGGTTAAATGTATCGTAACCCCTATCATACAGAGGAACAATGGTCCAACAATATCAATGGCAAACAACGCTGAAAAGGACACTAATGACTGGTAAACTACCTAGCGGCACTTTAGACTCTGCCTTTTGGAACAGTGGGCGCTGGCACACATCACATTACTGGCAAGAACCTGGTGATGTCAAGCTGAACTCCGTGCCAATAAAAGTGTCAATTACCTTATCATGCAGTCTTCTTAGAACTCGTGGGGCCACCTAAGATAGATTCGTGTGCAAGTTTCATGACATAATACGATATTGCTTAGGCACCACTATCTGCCGAATGGATTCACCAAATTCATGACTGGGGATGGACTTCACGATACAAAATACTATCTGTGTGTAAAATGAACTTAGATGTACTAACCTCTCTTACCATGTTTATCTTCACCTGTTTGGGCTAATTCCTTTACTCTACGCAATCAATGTCCTTATTTTTGTGCCTCACGAAGCAATCTGATCCTGGTCGTTAACAATTTCTGTCAATGGTGCCGGAACACCAGCTCCCTAAATGGCTTCTCCTTTGGCCCTTAACGTTGACTGTCTGTCTCCCTGCAAAACCTAAATCAGACTGATTAGAATTGGACGAGTCATTTGATGACAGCAACTCTCCTGTCTCTGGAGAGTTGAACAAGTCCAATCAGGATCTGGTTCTGCAGGATCTCGAACACCAGTAATGTTCCCCAAAATAAGGTCATATACGGGGTTATGGTGCAACACATTACTTTAACTTCACCTGTAAAATAAGGTGTATCTACATAGATATTAGCAACTGTTACCGCGCATCACGTATCGTGCCGTCTATCAGGAATACATGTCCCTAGTGTGAACTGTCAATTGATCATCTAAAATAAAGTCTTACGAACCACAACGCCACCACAACCACTATTCCGTAGTACACTTACCAATTGGTTACTATCAAACACCCTGAAACACTGGCATATTTCTGACCCCTTTTGAGCTACATGCTGCGCTCATCCAGGAACTTTATGCCCCACAGCCAATTCACATCTCCATCTCCCTGTGGCTGGAATTGTCCACATGTGTATCTAACCTCACTACCATACAGCATAGTAACGTTACCTTGTGGCAATTGGGATTTGGTCCGAGCTGCTGTTCCGATTGACTTGATTATCATGACACTTTACACACGCACAGTGTCACACACACTTGTGTTTGCACTCGGCCTACAGGTTGCGAGCTATTTTTATGATTACCACGGGCCTTTTTGCCCTTAGCCTGGTATCATAGTCTGTAAGCTGCTGCTTTCAAAACCCCTAATGTTCTCTGTGGACAATCACGTGCAAATGTCCTTGTTTTGTCACATACACAACAGGTCCTAACACTTTGGAACCTTTCCGATCCACTTTAGTGTGCGTTGTTTTGACTGATAGTAAGGTCTAATAACACTTTTGACTTCTGTTTTGGGCTATTCCTTTTGGTGGCTTCCCGATTACTGGAACTCAAACCAACTACCCCCGAGCTTCGTACATACGGATCTGCTAAGGTAGCCCGTTCTTGATATCATATTGGTTTCTCTCTCTTTCAGGAAGATAGCTTAGCTGTTTAACACAACTGTTTTTATAAATTGCTCACGTAATAAAAGATTACATAGACCTTCAATGATCCTATCAACTCTCAGCTACTTCAATCCACCTACTAGTAATTAGCTTTCTAGCTGAAGTGAGTACCAGTCTCACTTACATTTGGTTTGGCAGATCTAAACTTCACTCGGAAACCATCCTATTCATGATATCCTTTTAGACAAGCTCTTTTAGCCGGTCATATTGTTAGCATCATAGGCATTCATAGTTGAATATTCAGTAAAACTTTACCTTAAGAAGAGCCCCTAAGGTAAACAGCCCATTCAATGTGTCGATTCCCTCCCTGTGCCAGTTGCATACCTGTCAAACCTTTTGAAGTAACGCATCCATATCGTCGCTTTCCTCTTTGGAAAGAGGGAGTTTAGGGGACCTGCATGAAACTTGCGTGTCACATCACTTCAATCATCACCCCTTTCAACAACCCTCTCTCGTTTCATTTCTCAATTTCCTATGCATTCAATCATCTTTCTCAGTACCACCTTCCACAACCTTACATTTTTCAATGTCCCTCACTGCATTTCCCTATCTAATCGCGTTCTCTCTAAGTCAATCGAATTCTCTCTGCTGCGCCCTTTGTTCGCATGCAAGCTGTTGTTGGTCCTTTCCAAATCCTGTAAATCTCTCCACTATAACCATTTCCGCCTAGCGCTGTCAGCTTTCCCAAATCCATGTTAAAAATTCTTGCCCAAAAATTGCTAAATATGCAGAACCAAGACTATACTCAAGCGCAATTACAAACACGCAAGAACACATGAGCGGCTGCAAGATTTGAATTACAGGCAATATAGAAAAGACCAACTCCCAAAACAACCTAACACAAAGCGCAAACGCGAAATTTTCTAAAGCTATTCAATTTCAATCAAAACCAGTATCTACACCTGACATCGGTAAGTCTAAATGTATTGGTTTCACGGAAATGCTTTTCTTTTCCCGGACGAGCCCCCAGAAAATGTCACATTCAAAAGAAAAGCCTAACATGAAGCTGGAATACACAATGACAAATGCATAAGACAGCTGGTTTTGATTTCATGATTTAGACACTGTTTAATTTCCATACCAATAGATTATTGCTTAATGACATTATTAGAGGTGGGTATTCAGTTGGACAGCAGATAATAAATACAATATTGCATTGCTAGAATTCAATGGGTCAACCCCATTGACCTCTATTAATCTCCGAATTGTAAAATTATGTTAGAGGGTGTAAAATGTTCTTGGTGAAGTTTTTGAGGAAAGATGAATAATTTGAGCCCATTTTTAAAGAAATCCGAGCAAAATTCAGATTTAACCTTTCGTGATGACCTTTGATATTTGACCATTTTGTCTTATATCTCCGTAACCCTACGTTGTAAGTAGTACAAACTATACCTTTTTTAATCCTTGTGACAAGACAAACACTTTGATTACCTTTTTACAGCAATCCAAGCATTTTTATTTTTTGACCTCTGTATTATGAATTTGCCCCCACCCCCTCCTGAATTCCGCCCACACTTTCAGGAGGGGCACCCCTACTAAATTTGTTCATTAACCTTCATAGAAGATAATCCACTGAGAAATGATGCTCTGCTCTCCACGGTCACGGAATTGCTCCAAATGACCCAACTAAGTTGCAAATCATTAACGGGATGTTGGGGTGAATAAAAGTGAACCCAACAGGTTTATCACGATGGCTCCATGAATGTTTAATAGTAGAGCGATGATTATGCGTATGTTCTCGTTACCAGTTTCGCCCACATATTGAATGCCGCATTTACCGTATGTGGGCGAAGCTGGTAACGAAAGCAGAGAACGTATGCGTAAGTAAAAACCTAAAATACACATATCTTTTATAAATGTTCAACAAACCAAATTACAAGCTAAGTGTTATGAGAATGCTCAATGTTAGTAGAAGAAATTGCATCACTCATTCCTACTCACTCTGAGGTGTCAGAGATGAGACAGTGAATTCAAGTTTTGTATGGTTTTGACCTTTGCCTTTTAATGTTTACCCCTGTAAAAAAAATCAGATTGACCTTATTTACCATTTTAGTCATTTTTACCCTATAACTCCAAAACCCACTGTCCTAAGTGGTACAAACTATATTTTTGTGGAATCCTTATGACTAGATGGAAATATGGCATGCATTTCAACTTGATTTTAAAAGTTTGACCCCTGTGTAACCTTAAGCTGTCCAAGTTCTTTCTTAGTAATTGATTTGAGGTTTAGATTATTAGGTGAGTTTGCGATTTGCTTGCCATGATGCCATACGAATAACATCACACTCCCAATTCTTCCCAATGAAGGATCAATTACCATCTGTTTTGCTTACATGGTATGTTGTTTGCAAATACTAAGATGACCTTGACCAAATATTCTTTTCCCAAGTCTACTCTCCACCACCAACTGTTTTCATTCATATCTGAAAGAGAATTGGATAAGATATGATAAGAATTAAGATCAGGGTTACTTTTAATGTCTTTGTTCATTGTGTAAGATGTGTAACAAAGTGGTAATGATTTTAGGCTAGAATAGTATGTCTAAATACTTGTAAAGAGTTCCAAATGTAATGTGTCTTACGTTGTTGGTTGTTCGTTGGTTTTGTTTTGTTTTGTTTCTGGTTGCTTTTGTTAGTTCAAACTTAATATGGGCCGACCAAAATGGAACACGTTTTGCACTCATAACATTCAAACCAAACACCGTTTAGTGCTAAGATTTTACAGGGTAAATGAGACAATTGTATATTCGTTGTCTTCTTCTTCTTTATTGTATCCAAACACAGTGGTTCGTAAATATGATCTAGCCAGGGATGGGCCCAACGTCTGACTGCTTCACTGAATTCCGCCAGGTCCTTGTCTGTGCATTGTTGCTCCAACAGGGGCAAAGCAAAATATGTTCCGTTGTCTGTGGTGCTGTTCCACAACCACAGTAGTGTCCTGATCTGCATCCAGGTAGCTCCACTTCTGCAAGCAAACCATAGATCGGTCGATTTCGGTTCTCTTAAGAAACTCTCTATGGATTTAAGGCGATAAACAGCAGGTCTCTGGCAGGTCTCTGCCCCCTATACTACTGGTGAAGCGATTCCTGCTAGGCGTGATTCCTGCTAAAATACATAAGTTCTCCATTAGAGTTGGGCGACAACATCCTGTGATAAGCCGGCCAGGAGGTATTTAACGTTAGATCAAGTTTCTTGGCATTGGTTGACTTTACCGTAAAGGACAGGCATACTCTGAAATGAGTAGCACAGGGCAAATGCCGTCGATCCTTAGGGTATGTGGGCGAGTACCCCCCATCTTATGCTAGTGAGTTTGTTCAAGATATTATTGCGTTAACATACTTTACTCTTCGTCTTCTTGATGTCGGTCTTATATTATAAGAGAGAGCTTGGTCCAAGGTAACTCCTAGGTAGACAGGCGTACCATAGTGCTCCTGGGGTGTTCGGGACCAGGTTACTTTAAGCTGACGTCTGGCTTCAGGGTTGCGTAGATGAAAGCACACACCTGTGTCTTGGGTGGATTTGCACGTAGGTGGTTTACCTCATAATGAGGAGTGAGCTCATTCAAAGCTTTGGAGAGTGTCTCTTCAACAACTGTGAAGTCTGAATCTTGTGCGCTAATTCCAAGATCATCTGCATAGATAAAACGACAGGTTCCTGCACTAGGTTGTTCGTTGGTATAGATGTTGAACAGGAGAGATGCGAGCAAGCTCCCTTGGGTTAGTACATTCTTGAGCCTACGCCATCGCCTCTTCTTCATTCCTAGCTGGACAAAGAACATCCTTTTTGCAAGCAATCCTTTAATGAGCTCAGTCAAGCGGATATAAACTGCTGCTAGATCGACGAACACGACTCCGTTTACCAAACCCTTCTCGAAACCATCATCGATGTGTTGAGTTAGGTTGGGCACTTGGCTTATTGTTGACTTTCCTGGCCGGAAACCTGCTTGTTCTGGTGTGAGGTGTTCTTCTGTCACAGGTGCAATACGGTTGAGTAGGAAACTTGTGGGTATGGCTGGGGAGTGATAGCTCTTTCGATTAAATGGATCTTTTTCCAGGCTTTGCGAGTGCCATAACATTTTTTCCTCCAGATATTTGGGAACCTGTGGGAAATAAGACAGCTCAAGAAGCCACTTCTTTGCTACTTGGCCGGAGTTTTTAACCTGCTCAGTTGAGATGTTATCAAGGCCTACTGCTTTTTCCTGGTATATGACAAATTTTCTGAAATACTTCATTTTCCACTATTTGGTGTTCTTGTTCCTACATTAAAGTAATTATTTGGAATTGTTCATACTTATCTTTGATTTATAAGCTAAGAAATGTAGTTTCATATTTTTTTATTCTCTCGCATTATCGCTGCATATACCTTTAAAGGTCCCAGGAAATGAGATGATAAACCTAGTCCCAATCTTTACGGGGCATTCCATTCCAATAAACAGGGCCACAAAAAAGAATACACTACCAGTGACATCGTTAGTGAAACTATTGATTTTCAGTCAGTGTCATGAATAGATTCACACCAGTCACCTGGAATTTTCTATTATTCTCTGAAAAATCAATAGTCACTTATGATGTCATCACCAACCCAAATATTGAAAGCTTTCTCGCCCCTCCTTGTAGACTTGACACAAACCACATCAATTCTATTTGCATTTCCTGGGACCTTTAACCGCCACCCACGAAATAATGGTGAAATCAAGAAACAGCATACATACTTTTAACAAAACAAATTTTGTTCATGTCAACATAAACAACTTTTGCAGCTAGATATAATGAACTGAAGAATTAGTTGAGCAAAAAGAGATAAAATCAATTAGTTCCCGCAGGCCACACAACTCTACTAAATCACTCATTCTTCTCAGAAACCATCATTCAATAGTCCAATAGCTAACCAATTAATTCATTAGATAGTTCTATTTTTATGTTATATATACATATATCTGTTTTGTTGCCTTTTAAGTTATGTCTGCTCCTGGCTATGCAACAAATGTGCGCGTATTGTCCGGTATAGATTTTGCACACTTTAGGATGAAGGAGGTGGTGGAGGAAGGGGAGGGGGATAAAGACTGAAGAAGCGAATGAGTAGGAGGAGGAGGAGGAGGAGGACGTCAATAACTGTCTATTACGGCAATGTATAAAGTAACATGTATAATGTTCGTAGTTATGTATGTCCATATATCTGATATATTATAATATAAGACAGATATGGCATTAAGATTCTTTTTTCAAAAAAAAAAAACAAACCTTGGAATCAACTTTCAGGAAAGGAAAGCGTGTAAGCAATATAAATTTATCTTTACAGATTGCAAGCAATAGAAGATTAATCAACAGCCCACATAAAACAAAAGAAAATGAGCAATGAACATTTTCCATTGTTCAAGATGATATTTTGTCTCAGATATTTCTAATATATTGGAGTAACTGGCTGTTACGGTGATTCCTGGGGGTCACTGGCCAAAGTTTGGCTGGCTGATTGGTTGATTTGATTTGGTTGAATTATTTGATTTGATTGATTGATTGATTGATTGATTGATTGATTGATTTGTAGGTAGGTAGGTAGGTTACTAAATGCATGTTGGGGAAAAAATATATGAACGTGATTATTTAATGCAAGGCCAAAATAGTAAAAGTTATGTATTATGGTGATATCATTTTCCAGAAATCCTTTACTTATTGGGTGTTTGAGTTTGTTTTCTTATTTTTTTCACAACAACTAGAAAAAGCCAAAAAAATCGTAAGCCAATCAACGTACAAATGCAAGGGTACGTGAGACAATTTGTGGATCTAAGTACAATGTTTCATTTTTCATTTACAAAATACCAGTACCTGTGTGAGCACATTGAGTATATGGAAACGGATAAAGGAAGCCGTTGACTGCTTTGAAGGCTAGTGCAGCTGCAGAATCACTACTTTGAGAAGCTTCTTTGAACTGCGATATTAAAGGCGGATGAGCTTTAAAAAACAAATAAACTACTTAGTTATCCAGGATTTATTAATCTTTCCCTGGAGATGGCCAGCGCGCGTTTTTTAACGTACGCTGGCCATCTCCAGGGAAAGATTAATAAATATACAACAAATAAATGTGATGGTCAAAATAATTATTAAGGTGTCCTATGACCCTCAATTTTGCACAAACAATTTTTTCGCACATATATTTTTTGTGAGAATATTTATAACTTCTGAAAGGTATAAACGCTTGTATTGAACACACTTTTGTGAATGAAGAGCAAATGCAAGGAAATTACCATTCATGTGACATATTATTTCAATTTGACCAATGCACTCTGGTCAGTGGAACACAATTTGATATGGTCAAAGACCACGAAACCAGGCGGACCGGTCAAGCGTATCTTGAAAGTTAGGCACCCTAGCTTCAAACCCAACCCTAGCTTTGAAACCTAACCCTTGCTTCGAAACCCAGCCCTAGTTTCGAAACATAACCCTAGCTTTTAAACCCAAGCCTATTTTCAAAACCTTACTCTAGTTTGAAACCCTAGCGCAGATGAAGCGGTTATGGAGAATTGTTTTATAAAAATGTGTCCATGCGGATTTTGGCATAATTTGTTTCGAAATGCAATATTTTCGGCTCAAATTAAACTTTCGTGTGTAAAAGACATCAAACATTGGTGTTACTAAATGGGAAAATCATTTACCGCTCAAACCATTCAGAAGATCTATGTCCTCAATTTTAAGATTTTTTACATTTAATACAGAGTGATAATCTTTTATTTAAGTATGCCACGTTACGAAATCAACTTGAACATTCTTTAATTATTTGATTTTTTTATTAATATTTTTTTTTAAATATAGAACGCACTTTTGAAAAAAAATCACTGTGCGGACCCTTGCATTGGGTTAGGGGAAAATTGGTCCTTGATCTAACAAGAAAAATAACGCTAGCTCCCTCTTTTGCGGTGATCGTCAGATTTCCTTTAGGGATATCACATTAGGGATATCACATGTACGTAAGCAGTCCCAAAGCACATCTGCGTATGCGCAAAAAGCCCAAACCACATTTTCTCACGTGCGTGAATCGCATTCAACACTGTTCAATTATAGCAAACCATATATGCAAATGTGTTTCTGGGTTCTGTGCGTATGCATAGATGTGTTGGTGGTTCTACCGCGTACGAGTTGATATCGCATGAGCAAAAAAAATCTCGTGAGTAGTTTCTTGCGCATATGCAACTTTCTTCTTTAATAGTATTATGGGATACGCATGCCTCCGCAGATGCGTTTTAACGTTTTGCGACCCCACGGATTCACACTTTAATGCACATCGCTGAATTAAAGTTTGTATAATTATGATAATGCAAAATGGAGGTTGGACAGTTGGATGAGACGACACAACCTCCTCTTTTTCTTTCATCGGGGAGTATGCAGGAAGAAAAGGTGAAACAGGGGCAGCTGAGTGTAGTGGATAACCATAAAAATCGTGCATTTCTGAACAAAAGCATGAAACTTGGCACAGACATTCCTAGGGGTGTAGAAAGCAAACTTGGAAGGGGTGCCCAAAACATATGCCCCGCCCCCTTTTTTTGCTTATTGCTAAATTATATCAAAATGAAAATGCCTCAGAAACCAATCATGTGCAGTATCAAATTAAAGCCTGAACCTTAAATATTGAGTAGGCAAGAGTAAAGCGGCACTGGCACATTTTCCAAAAATATAACATTTCTTCAATTTGCTCGTAAATGATAGTCTAGGCCATTGAAAGAACTATTTTACACCTAATTTTTTTGATAAATCAGAATGTCTAAAAATAGTCTCTGACATTTTCAAGAAACGAATTTCAATGCATGGAATTGAAATCCACACGGTTCCTGCCAAAGAACCAGTGTGCTAGTGCTTCCAAGCACTCTATGTATTATTATGATGTCTCGTGGATGTCAAAGGTCAGAAATGCCCTTTAAACACAAACAAATGAGCGTTGTGCACAAATTATCTAAATTTTATATAATAACACAGATTCAATGATTTTAATCAGATGGTTCAAGAATTTGGTATGTCCAAAACACAATTACATGTATTACGCCTAATGATTGTGATAGCGAGTGCACATTAATATCACATCAAGAACTATGAAATCAAAAATGATTCCACAGTACCATACTGGAAGGTTGGGCTCTTTGCCATCATCTTTAGTCTTGTTCAAGATGCTAGTCACTTTATGCACTGTAATACCTCAAAAGCCCAATACTCTCGTCTTTTCAACTGCATTTCCGAATGACAATGAAGACTGCAGCACTACACTGGTATCATTGTTCGGTGGGATTTGCAGCTGTGTTGCGGACTTGGATACTAGTATTAGGCTACAGGTAACCGGTCGGTGGTGAAATAATTTAGACCGCCTTGACAAAAGTTACATCATCTACAGTCTACAAATCTAGAAAAGGATCCATCACAAGGATTTGCAAAGCATTCCGTTGAAGCTTTGCCCCAGTATAAAGGGCTGAGACTTGATGGTTGTGCAAGGTCCTTGTGAGGTGCCAGCTTTCAGTAATTGAATTAAAGCCGTTTTCATACACAGCAATACCGACCTTCTTACAAGACTGTTCTCCTCCAACAAGATCCATCATCAATGTTTGCCAATCAATGTTCACAGAGCCCATTTCTATATGGAGGCCAAGCAACGTGTTGCTATACTGCTGTTGTCACTCATCCAAGGAAACTCTTCAAAATCTGTATTTCATTGTTTTGGTTTTGTTTACTTGTCTTTTCTCTTTAAGAGATTTATACATTTTGTGTTCAGAGTTTTCCTGGGATTTGATTTTCTACAGTTTTTGAACATAAGAAAGAAATGCCCTTCCATGAGTCCCTTTTTGTTTGGGTACTTCTGTAGCAGGTTCGGTTAATGTGTGCGCCCAAGTGGTATTTTTGCCTCAATATCCCTTCCAGAAATCCTTGTAACTCCTGACAACCATCCTCATTTTGATCCAACGTCATTGTGTTCATTCATGGCCAAATTTGCAAATTGCCAGATAATTTTGAACAATAATCAACCTTTTTTGGACTGGAACGTCCCCAATGACTTGACTTCTGGATTGACTTGCTGTTTTTTTTTCTTCTGCTTGAACCCATCTTGCGTACATTTCCGACATTTTCGGCACTTTCGACCAGTTCAATATTTTGACCCTTTGTAAATCTTGTCCCCATACATATCTGCTACTTTGATTTTTGTGTTCTTAAATACAATTCTTGAGAATAGATTTCTGTTTCAATCAGTTTTTAATCATTATGTTTTCCTATTTTGACTGGTCTATCATATAACCTGAAAAATCGTGAAAAAAAAGTGAAATTTTAATTGTCTATTTAATTGTGCGTCATTTCCTAATACAAGAGGTGCAGTTATGGACATTATGTTTGCAGTAAAGTATCGTGAGGGCTTCTAGTTGGGTGGCTAAGGGGGTCCCCCAAGCACCCAAAAAGGGTATATTTTTTAAGTTTCATATTTGTGATGCTAATAGTGTCTAGATTAAGAATTTTGATGTTCCCAACGCGCACATTGTCCCATATATATGTTTGGGTGCGATATATGAGAGCCATCGTGGATGAGGCCTAGCTAGAGCAGCTGCAAACATATAAGGGGTAGGGGGAGCAGAACAACCATTATCTCCACTTTTCAAGGTCACAAGGTCATTCATTTTTGTTGTATTTCCAGCATAAAAGGTTTTACATCTTTAATGTGCACACTTTCATTCCCAGCAGCATGGTTTTTCACTCAGTTTTGCTTAAATATGTTCGCATTACCATCTTTTGATTTATATAAGTAGTTGTCGGAAGCATAACTTCAAATCACATGGGTTAATGCAGTTACGTGAGTTAAAGGTTCCACGCACTTTGTAGAAAAAATCATATAGGTATAGCTTGAGGCGTAAAAGTGCTCATTATATAACTTAGGCTTCCCTTACCTGAAGTACTACTGGGACATTAATGTTATCATTGGAAAGTGTATCCACACCCTACTCTTCACTGGTCTATGACAAGATTATAATTTCCCCAGGGTCCTCCTAGGGGTATTTAGAGTCAAATGAGGTCCAGCTGAGAGCAATCTAAGTTAATTGATAATTTTGGATCGTAAAATGTATTTTTTGATAAATCAAAGTGGTTTTAAGATACTTACTACTACTCTGCTAAATTTTCTTCTCAAAAGTATTAGTGCTGATAGATTTGAGTCTATAATGTTCTCTTTCTGGGGTAAAAAGGTCCGCATTTTAACTGATTTTTGTAAAATTACTTTGAAGGAATTTGATTCTTTTGAAGTTTCAATGAAAATCATTGTATGATTCCCAAAGATAACACTTTACAGAATAGTTCTGTACCTGTACTCATTTTTCCTTTCTAGGATAAAAACCATTATCTCCACTTTTTTGACCAATTGCTTATTATAGGGTACTAACTAAAGAGCTAATATTTTTCTCTAACAGAGGATACCAAATGAATCCCCTTACATAAATGACCTGATGAGACATGGGGTCCAAAGGTCACCAGGGGTCGTTAACAATTAGTTATTTTGGTAATAGGCTCATCTACAAGTACACATTTCCCAACAATTCTGTCTATTCGGGTTTTCCATTTCAGTTTTTTGCTTAAATAAATATGGTCGCATTTCATTTTTGATGTATATAAGCGTAGTCCAATAAGCAAACTTTCAAATCACCAACATTGGTTAATGATGACCACCACTGACTTAAGGTCAACGCATTTTAGGTATATATGCATATTAGGTGTAGCTTGAGGCGTAAAGGCGTTTATTTCATTAGATCACCCCCTGCTCATTTTTTTCCCCGAAGTACTGCTGGAAAAATAATATAAGCATTTGGAGAGTGTAGACCACAACCTACTCTAAACTGGTTTATGACCAGATTAATAAATTGCAGGGGTCATCCTAGGGGTCATTTAGAAGGTCAAACGAGGTCATCTGAGATACCAATTTTAAGGTTGATTTTGGAGTAAAATCAATGTATTTTGGTAATCAAAACGTCTAAACCCCTAATATACCGCAAAATAATCCAACACCCACAATTTAACGCTCCAATCCACAACTTGCAATCTAATCGTAACCCAATCCTTGCAGCAACCCAATTCCTTTACCAACCCATCACACCCCAAGATTTCAATGCTTAACACAATAAGCCCGAACACCCATAATATAACCCTATAAACATCAGACCCCAGAACCTTACTGCAATCCTTAAACACCCAAACTCCAATACCAACCATCGTAATCCCAACTCTAACACCTACACCTGTACCAACCAACACTAAAGTCCTACTTCCCGCACGCCAACTTCCTAAACACCCGGTGCTACCATCCTAGTTGTCAAACAACCCTAACTCCAAATTAAACCAATAACATCCTAACCACCCACTCTTAAGGTCCGTAATGCCACAAGAAGTAGACCCGGTGTGAAAGGAAATGGTCCGGTAGGAACCATAAGTTCCCGGGTTCCTAGACGATAAAGTAATCAAGCGTGCAAATATGTGGCGTAAAGAGGTCACTGATCGATGCCCTGATTGTTCACTTTTGTTCGCCGGACTGTGACCACGGCGGACAATATCTCCCTGCCCACCCGTCTAAGTTAAACTTGGTCTAAGTGTAAAATTCCGGTCCCACCAGAAAAAAACATTTTTTTAATTTTTTTATTTTTTTTCGTTTTGTTCATTTTTTTAAATTTGCAATTTAAATCTAGGAAATTGATAAGTTACTTTATAAAGAAAATCGAAATAACTGCAATTTAGACAACTAATTCTTTAACTTTAGACCAGGTCTGAATTTACAAACCTGTTTCAAATTCAAACTTTTGACTTCCAATTCTTAACACCAAACAACTCTACTTCAAAACAATTTGTAATATCAAAAACCCTAGCCCTAACTCGTAAACATTACTCCCATCGAATGTGAGATGTGAGTCTGTCCTAGCCCTAAACACAGATTTCTATTTGTTTACTTCGTAACACTAAATAACCCTAATGCCCTATAACCCCAACCACCTAACCTCTACCCTGAATGCCCCTAACCCCAAACACTAACACTCCTACACCCAACCCTATCACTTTACATACATCTGTAAAGTTTGCATCGACATTTCAACCCGTTTTTGATGTGAGGCGAAAACGGCAATGGAACCATGAGAAAAATAAATAGCTTTCGTCAGATACCAAACTTTTGACCACTTCTGGTAAAAATCTGAGTTCTGGGAACAAGGCTTATTAGCGAACGGCCCACATGGAGACCAACTAACGGGTTACAACCTCTCGCCAGTCCCCCCCCCCCCCCATGACGGTCATCATCATTTCGTCTAATTTCCATTTCGTCTAATAACCACCCTTTGGTCTAAAACCTTTCGTCTAAAATCAGATGGTCAATAATTGCCACTTAGGCTAATACCCACTTATTCTATTGTCACATGATCTAATAACCAATGGTCTAATTGCCATTTTGTCTAAAACCAGTTCGGCTAATATCCAGTAGGTCTAGTTTCCACTTCGTCTAATATCAATTGGTCTATAATCCATTTAGTCTAATAACCGTTGGTATAATCCCCATTTAGTGGCTAAACCCTTAGTCTAACCCATTCGTCTAATGATCATTTGTCTAATACCATATTAGTCCTAAACACCTTTTGTCTAAACCCTTTTCGTCTATGATCAGTTGGGTCTATTACCATTTAGTCTAAACACCTTTTGTCTCAATCACATTTCGTCTAATGACCATTTGGTCCCTAATAACCATTTAGTCTAACCCATTTTGCCTAAACCCATTTCGTCTAATGATCCGTTATCAGGATATATGGCCGTCAATGCGGAAGATAATCATCAATCTATCTGCACTATATACGTTACCCAACTCAAAGAGGTCAGGGACTTCAAGTACATAGGGTCCCCTATGTTGCCCAAAGCAAGACTTCCTGTGCACACAAAGGACCAAGCTTGAAATGAATTCAATAAACTACACCATTTATGGCAATCTGTACTTCTCCAATTCAGCCAAGCTGAGGTTCTTTTTGTTAAAGGGTGTGTAGATGGTATCCTGTAATGGAGAAGTCAAAAACACACACGGCCTGAGCAACATGTCCAAAGCAAGGTCCATCTCCAAAGGATTTAGTTTGATAAATCCGAAGATGGTGGACTATTAGTCCTTATAGAATTGATGCCCTGACAGAGTAAGGTGGAATATCGTTCCTTAGAGGGATAAGTGGGTCCATGTCCAAACATGGCCTGCAAGTACTTAGGAATTAGTACTGCCGAATTCATAGTTGACTATAAGTCTTGAGGAACTAATTGTCCAGGTTCAAGGTAGAATCTCGATCCTTAGGAGTTAATGTCCAAGTCCGACGAGGACGGACTCATTAGTCCGTAGGAACTATTGTCCCCTGTTGTAGGTAAACTACGGTTCTTAGGAATTGTTGTTCAAGTCCGAGGAATGTTAAGAATTCTACAAGATTTGCACTCATTATTACTAGTCAGTGACCCCCCCAAAAAGTTTTTTTCTGGGAAATTTGGTTTAAAAAAAATTCAAGGAATAAATAGAATAAATGAAAATAAAACTACCGGTACTCATTTGGCGTGTTTCAGAGCTCAACGGAAGTAGAAAGCTGGCTCGCATAACAAAATAAACTTAAATACAAAAATGTGGCCACAGATTTTTAATTTTGATCAGTTCAAAATAGTTTTTAATTGTATGCACTGTTAAAAATAAACCTGTAAAAAACAGGATATGAACTGGCATCTATGCTGGGACTCACAACATGCCGACTAAACATAACCGAGCCGTAAAATACGAAACCATTGCAGAGAACATAAAAATACCGGCGGTAAAATCTCAGCTTCAACGTTATGGTTGGTTTTTTTACTTATTTAAAACAATAGTAAGAATTAAAAACTTATTACAACCTCTGAACCAAATTTTCACGTTGTAGTTACGACATCATACAAACGGTTGCCTTTACGTTACTACTGGTTGTAAAAAAGTTAGATTTTCAGGCAAACAATTTTGAGAAAAAAGACACTAAACAAATGCTGGTATTATTTTTGTTAAATAATAAAATTTAAAAACACCATTTTTTATACCTCTTTGTTTATATGGTAATGTACACATTCTATGTCACCAATTACTTAATCATCATATCATATGAAGTACACGTTATACATGTACTTACTAGATTCCGAACCAGGGTCTTTAAGATTACAAGTCCTAACCTTATCCACTACACTACCTACTTTACTGGTGATATCAGAGGCAAACTTAAATATATATATGTGTACTACTTTTTTTTTTCAAATTAAATAATATACTCAAAAGGAGAATTGTAGTTCTACAAGAGTTAAAAATGATAGGGAAAATAAGCATTTTGATTTTTTTTAATTTACTTAACGACGGGTATTTAACACATTTTTAAGTAAAAAAAACGATTTTTCAATAGTTCATATTCTTACATTAAAAACACGTAAGTTACAAAAGAAGTCCGTATAGGGTTCGGAAAATATAATAACGGATCAGCCGTATAAAAATACTACTTTTTTCAAATGTGTAGTATTATTTTCTAGCCACGTTTATTTACAATTTTTCCTGCTTCCAAATTGTAATTTATGTTTAGGTATAGTTAATAAAGCGTGAAGATTCTTGAATACCGTAAATTTAAAAGGTAAAGTCTATAAAATTAGAACTTTTAACAGTGTGCTGTTGCTACTCTAAGAAAAAATGTGAATTCGCATTTTCCCCTGTCGGCCCTATATGGAACCCTCAGTAATGAAATCTCAAAAGTGGTCATAAGAATCTGAGAACCCCAAAAAGTTTCCTAACATAAAATGTGCTATCAAGCAGTTTAAATATAACTCGTTTTTGGTTTCGTTGAAGAACCTTAATCCCATTGGTCTTACCACGCCTTTTTTTAAACACTTTTTTTTAAACATGGTTTACAAGGGGGTTGGGTGAGACCGGTCGTGTGGTTACCGACCAGGCGGTGTCGGCCAAGCCTCTTCACCATAGCACTCACCAAAAATGTCAAAAGAAATACAGCATACTGTAATGCAAACCCAAACCAATTTGGGTGCTTTGATGTGTGGTCGGTCATGGGTGTTCCGCATGACCCACATACGCCTTCGTCCTCGTTCGTTATTCATACCAAAAAAAATCAGAATAACCTCTCCAGTGGAGTGGAGAAATATTCCTTGACAACATAAAAAATGCAGAATTTTTCGTCAAGATTTTGCTTTTACGTATTAAACACTGGTCAACGTCGAAATTTGGATTCTTGGCGCACCTCCCCCTGGTTACCACCAATCCCTTTGGATTTCGATGCTTTATGATTTTTGAATACAAGTGGATAGTTAGGGGTCTTTTTCTTTCCATTGATACCAAAAATATCAACATATACCTATTATGGCGTCCCAATGACGTCATAAAGTCCACAATCCGTACAATGGGTATTTTTCTAGAGAAATAGGCGAAAGTCCACGTTGCGATGTGTTTTGGGAAAATAAGGGGTAAACTTATGGTAAATGCCATTTGTTGGAAATTTATTCAGGTGTAAATACTCTCTGAAGGAAATGAGACACAATGAAATTGGAGAGATGTAATTCTATAATATAAAGGCCTATATCTTAAAACAAATAAACAAGTGCTACTATTCCTTGGGCCATGAGGTCCGAGGACGACTTCCCTAGGAAACCATCACTCCACGTACTACTTCTCTAGGGAATATATCTCATTGACACCGGTATATAATTGTTTAGGTTTTCAAAATGATAAATTATTCCGGGGAATTACTGGGGGGCAACTTTTTTCAAATTTGGATATGATGTGTGAACACTGACTTACAAAATGCCCCCTGAACGAGCATTTCCATCGTCCTAAGACTACCCTAAACAATTATTTTGTCAGTCTTGCTACCCTAAACAAGTAGCAATGCAATTCGTCTTAATATAACAAATACAGTCTTTATTGTCTTGATTAGCTGCTTTACATATTTCTGATGGTTTTTGATCTCTCCTGCTTAATTTGAGTATTACTTAACCTCGTACGTGTATGAACAATGTTTAGGGTTAAGAAAAAACATACTTTTTTTTCCATATTTGCTGTTTTGACACCTAAGCCCGATGTATACTCCACCTATCGCTCAAAAGCATAGCGCGATGCTGCGATGAATTTTTTACATCGCAATACCGCGCGATAAAGTCATGTATACTCCGATCGACAAAATTTCCTCATCTCTCTGAAGTTGTTTGCTGTATTATTTTATTGACAACAAATGTTGCCAGTTGCATTTTTCAATAAAAATTTAGAGAATTATGTACATACCATTCCGTATGTTGACGATATAGCTCTGGATTTTCCGAATGAGAATCTAGCAAACTACATAGACGAGCGATATTATTTAAGATACTAGGTCAAAGTTAGATTAAATTTGTTATCCATGCCTGTTGATCAAGTATATAGGACGGATATTGCAAATATGCAATTTTGAATTCTTGGCAAATAATGTACATGTTCTGGCATATTTTGTATTTTTTTAAACCATTTAAGTTTCGCATAACATTTCAAAGGATTTTGCATGACACTTTAATTGTAAATGGTCCATTTTTATGATGACTCAGTTGGTAGTATCCTACAGTTGTCCATGGTTGGCCCATACATGCAACATGTTGATGCAGAGCTCAATGAATAGGGTGGGTAAACAAAATATTCGGTACTACGTACTAACCGCCAAACATTCTTTACGATATCCTTAAAATAATCTTCCTCATATGGATCATACATTTTTTTTTTCGCACTACATCCATAGCTTTTAATAATTGTCTATTTAAAGTATACTTCATTGGATGAGAATTGTTGTTGATTATCGTGCTGATAGGGAGATTTTTAAGAGCAGCTTCACTTGGTTTCATGATGTCATCGCCCGACCTTGGATCCAAATACAGCCAATCAGAGAATTTTCACGGCCGCGATATCGCCGAAGTTGAACAAAATTCAACCTCTCCGCTAAGGCTCAAAATCCATCGCGCGATAGAAATTCTGTCGCCGAGGCAATAAAAATCGGGGTCAAGTTCCATCGCACGCAGGGCAGGCCCTATAAATATCGCGGACGCGAAGTGGGGTATACATCGGCTTCACTTCAATGTACTCGCGTACACCGCCTGTTGGGAAAAAAGGGACCCTTTTTTACGCGTTTTCTTGTTCATCAATCTACCTTTGCAATACAATGCCCCCCCCCAGAATTCGTTAAAGAACCCACTTCCCTTCCGGTATTGCTTTTTGTTAAAACCTTCCGAACTCATGAAATCAAATTTAGACGTCGTTATTGTTTATAATAATATACGCGTAAACGCGAAATCCTTGACGAACAAAATATTTTCAATGGTATAGCCGGATACGGTTTTGTATAGGCTTTTGTTACAGGTGTGACCTGTGAAGTTGAAGTGAGGAGTTCTTCATTGAACCGTCGATTGCGCATCGTACGCACAGGACGTCTTACTTTGTAGCTCTTGCCTTAAAACCGTTCGTCTTGTACTACTATGTCTGAAAAGCGTAATCCTGACCCGACGGATTCAGCTGGTACTAGTGGTAGTGCGGTTCAACCTGGCCCGTGTGGAACTGCTGTCCTTCAGTCCAAAACTTTCCCAGACCAACTTAGTTCACAATTCAGCAGGCCTTGGGCCGCTCTGTTGGTTCGCTTCAAGGTTATTTTCGACCAGGCTATTTCTACTTAAAAGAAAGACCATGTAAAAGAAAGTTCACAGCTACAAACGCCAGAATTTGACACATTCAAAAGACAAAGCTGAGCTTTCTTTTCGTTTTAAAAGGGCAATAAAGCTCAA
Source organism: Ophioderma brevispina (assembly GCA_023653785.1). Taxonomy (NCBI): domain Eukaryota; kingdom Metazoa; phylum Echinodermata; class Ophiuroidea; order Amphilepidida; family Ophiodermatidae; genus Ophioderma; species Ophioderma brevispina. The sequence goes on along the minus strand of JAMKCH010034662.1, from coordinate 15,843 downwards.
TTTGAAGGTTAATCAGGGGCTCTTGTCAAAGTAAAGAGTTTAAAAGTGTTTTTTTTTCCGTGAGTTGTGTGAAAGAGGGGCAAAACGAAGAAACTAGAGTTCTTAAGGAAGTTGTGGATTCGATTAAAAAGAGACAGAATCTCGTTCGTTTGGCTGATAAGAGTGATGCTGGTTTATTGCAGTTTATATTTAGTAATGTTTTTATTAAGATTGTGTATAAGGTGTTTGTGTACGTGAAATTGCTGTTTAGCTTTAGTTTTATTTTAATCAGGTTTTTGTTTATGCTTGTATACAGCGTTAACTCGTTATTTATCTACTACAATTTGTTACGCTTTACTGCATCTGTATGGACCATTCTTTCCTTTTACCCCGTGTGTGATCAAGCTTTACGTTGTGGCCTGTGGGAATAAGTATGTAGTATTTGATCTTTGGTGATTATTAACCGATTGTTGCTTTTTGTTATTGTCGTATGTAGGTTGGAAAATGCTGTGCTGAGTATTTGTCAGACGATCTTGCCAGCAATTCAGAGGACGACCAAAAAGATTTCCCAGGCACAAGCTCGTGCTGCAGAAAACGTCGTGTTGCTTCCCGTTCTAACTCGGAGCGTTTCTCGTTTTAGCCGTGATGCTCCTAGCAGCCCTACTGCTCCTGCCGCTCCAGATCTTTTTCCGTGGCTTTCATTCAAGAGATATACAACAGTTTGGGTTCTCTGGTAACACAAATGTGGGCCCCCAGAAGTGAAAGCCACTGACTTTTGCTTCTGCTGCGGAAAGCTCGGGCATTGGAGGCGCAATTGTCCTACCAAGGTCTCTCCAGGTGCCAAAGTTAACAACACAAGCCAGCAGTGGCAGTAGTTCTAAACTACGTCTTTTTCAGGTAACTGAACTTGCTAAATTAGCCTTTTTTGCCCCATTTTAAAGTTTGTCGGGCCATGACATTAATACCTGCAGTGTTCTATTCCTAGATGGAGTGATTTTTTAATGTTTTATGGTGTTATGGCATTTTTGTTATGTTTATATTTCTTTATACGCAATCAGATGTCACTATGTACAACATGTAATCTATTCTGCAGCCTGAGTTAAATCTGATGCTTTTGTAATGAATTCCATTATACATGATTTCTGTTGATTTGCCCCCCCCCCCCCCCCCGCAACATGAGAATTCTTGTTCTTGTCTGAATTCTGCAGGGTACGGTTCAGTATTTTATGACATTAATTATTCAAGATTATATGACAAGGTTTAGCGGAACCCATTGTTAAGGGTAAGAATCAAACTAATATTGAGTTCTGGAAGAGTATTAATGCTTCTCCTTTTGTTTCGAGATGTCATCGAGCACTGGTATAAGCTCCCTTTTGTTGAACGACCCCCAGGTTCTCATCATAAAAATAACAGTCAGCGTATGATTAAGCGTCGTTGTTAACGAACGGTCCTCTGATCTGTTGAACCAGGGTCTAATTATAGAGTGTGTGCGTGAGACCGTATGTAGTAATCACAGCTTTCAGTGTCCAAACGAGTTCGGGGTAAGTTAAGGCTAATTTTAGATCTAAGATATGAATCGTTATTTGGCGGGAAAAAAAAAAGAAAATCCAATTGAAAGACTGGAATTTTGCTCTCTATATTTTAAAAATGGTGATTTCCTACTTTTCCCTTTTGATACCTCAAGTCCGGTTATCATCATTTGACATTGTTCCTGATCACTCTAAATGTCCTTATTTTCAGTTGATTTTGGTTCAGGTCCTAGATAATTTTTCATTTCAAATTTGCCGTTTTGGCCTTTCTACTGCTCCATTTTTAATTTACCAAATGTCTAAGATCATTGGTGCGTCACTACATTGGCGTAATTCTGGTATTTTTAAATTGTGGTGCTGTCCTTGATGATGGCTGGGGTAGAGCCCACAGTGAAAGTGTTTGTTCCGATAGTGCTAATCGCGTTAAATCAGATCTTTTAGTCATGCAGCAGGTTTCGCATCACATCAAATATAGAAAATCTCAATGGAAACCAGTGCAATGGTTAGATTGGTTAGGGTTGACATGGAACAGTGTAGATGGTTCCCTACAAGTGTCCGAGAGGAGAATTGCGGATATTCTTCAGTATATTTTCATTATTGCAAGATTCTTTACCTCATTTCATTCAGCGAGAAGTTGGCTCAATTGCAGGTAAATTATATCTCTGCACCCAGTATAGGTGGTTTCTCAGCTGAAAACTAGATATATGTATTATGAGGTTGTCAAAAGAACTCATTTGGGATATTTTTCCCTACCTTCTGATAGTCAAGTGTTTTGAAGATTTTTTCTTTTGGAAGTTTCAACTAGGAATCTTAACCATCGCATGTTGTTTTGAATATGCTATCCCACAGTGTGTTTACCTATACAGAACGCTAGTAGCGTGGGTGGTGGTGCTTTGGATCTCGGATACACTCAAGTTTCAAGAGGAATTGGACTCTGGAGGAGCGTGGATTTAACTCTACTTGCAGGAGAGATTTGCGAACGGATGCGTTGGGCTGTAAGGGCGTTTTGCGCCAGAATTGGCGGGTAGAAAGTGAAAGTTTTCAACTGATCATCAGCGGGTTGTTTCGATAGTAAGCAAAGAGTATGAAACCTGATTTTGCAAGCTTTGCAGGCATAGATATTTTTTCAATTTTTGTAGAGATAGTAATATTTCTCTGGAATTCAGTGGATTCCCAGAGATCAGAATCCACGTGATGATGAGCTTAGTAGGGATTTGAGACACAGATGATTTGGTTCTCTAATAGTTTTTTTTTTCAACTTTATTGATTCATGGGGTGGGCCCGCATACCTTTGACAGGGTTGCCACGGATTATAATACTAAATTGCCAATTTAATTCTAGTAATGTGTTTGCTGCTTCGTCTGGTGTAGCGCGTTTTCCATGTAATTGGTAGGGGGGGAAAATACAACTGGCTGTACCCCTCCTCTCCATCTTGTAGGTGAATCCTGAGGCCACATAAAGCATGTTTCAGCTATAGGTACTTTAGTAATCCCCGAATGGCCTTCTTTCCATTTTGGGGGGGACACGTTGGCTTTTTTTTTTTCCCCTAATCCAGAGTAGCCTTCACTGTTTGGTTTCACATGTTATTAGGTTTTATGACCCTTCATTCATTTTTGTCGGGTAAAAATCCTAATTCCATCTTTGGTTCGCCTCATTCCATTCTCCAGTTTTATGTGTGAGGCTTAAGGGTTTTTGAGTTTTAGCAATCTAGTTTGAAAAAAAAATAACTCACGGTATAGTCGAGCTGAATAGCTTTTATTATCTCGGATAGATATGGTTTGGTTTCACAATCTAGCAGTATTGCTTGTCCAATAGCCGAGTGTGGCTCACCGCTCAGCTCTTATGCGATTGCATGATTCGGATGTGCTACGTGATTTTAGTATCCAGAATTGAATTTGTATTCAATAGCCGAGTGGCTTCCTAGCTCTTGAGTGAGCGGTTTTACAATTTATGGAGTCTTATTTAATTTCTTTTGTAAAGATTTCTATATAGCAGTTTGTTTGTTTCCCTTTTCAGATCTGTTTCTGAGAACCTATTTCATCACCTTTGGCTAAGTCCTTGCTGCGTCTAGAGCAGATAGCACAGTGCACCAGTATAATAGATCCTATGAAGTTTTTGAAAGTTTGGTGTCCGTCAGACAAGGTAACTTGTTTACCAGCAACTGTCCAGGATATTGACAGTTTCCTGATTTATTTGTATCAGAAAGAGGCTCCCTATCTCGCATGGGAGATTTCCTTTTATGCGATCAAATGGCGTCACGATTGTGATATTAACGTTGGTACCAATCCGTGCGAGTCACGTTTTCTCCAGATGTTCTTATGGGGCCTTAAGACTCTTATCCAAGCCTATACAAAAGAAGGAACCTGTAACTCCAGAAAATTTGAGATCTATTGTCGACAAGTTCGGTGATTCTAATAGTCTGATTGATATTGATTATGTGCGATGGTTTTGCTAGCGGTATCAGGTTTTCTTTAGACACAATGAATTAATTAACATTCGTAGATGTGATGTTCATATTTTATTTTGCCCTCTTTTAATTAATATTTTTCGTTTGTAAGAGTCAAACCAGATATCTTGTTAGGCAGGTGCTGGGTCTCATTGCGGCTACCAATTCCTTCCCCGACTGCCCAGTTGCGGCTTCTCAAAAGGGATTTAGATGTTACGTTTGAATGATTTGGATGATGATTGTCCTTTTTCTTAAGGTAACATACAAGAAAACCACTAAGGGTCAGGTCGCCCTATCTTATTCTAGGTGTTTTGGAGCTGTTCAAGATGCCCTTTCGCAAGTTACTGGGTCCGTGACCCGAAAAAATTCGTCCTTCATAGCTCAGGCTGGGGTGCCTCAACCCCGCAGCTAATATAGGCGGTCCCAGACAGGCTCTTTAAAAAACATTGCCCTGGAGTTCTGAGACAGATAAAACGGCTATGTTCAGAAGTTTGAAAGAACACGGCTTCGGTCCTCCGTCCCTTAACAGGACTTTACACAGTGTAACTTCATTGAGTCTAAAGCTTGTATGTGTATACTCTGATTACTTGTAATTTTGTACTGCTGCATTTGTTACAAAGGTGGAGTATCCTGTTGATGTGAGTCTTTGTGTATAAAGAATTATTATATAGTAATAGACTAATTTAGTCATTGTAATTTAGCAGAAAGTATTAAGCAGAAAGTTTTTTTGTCTCATTATAATAAATGTTTGGCTGCTTCCACTTTATATCTTGTTTATAGAGTGGTTTTTTTTTCTTTTCATTTCAGACCGGCCCGTTCTTTTATCCTTGACATGGGGAGGCGTGGCTGCGTGACGTGCAGCGATGCTCGGTGCTCCCCAAGGTATTCAGTGTTTTTTTATGTTTTTTGGTTTTTTTTACCGGTTTATTTTTTTTTGAAAATGCTTTATTACCGTTTGAGGAACGAATTAGGAAATAAATATATTTTCAAGGTATAGCCGGATTAGCGGTTTTGTATGAGGTTTTTTTCTGTGTGACCTGTGGGTGAAGTGAGGAGTTCTTCATTGACCGTGATCGCATCGTACGCACATGACGTCTACTTTTCCGTAGTTGTTTGTGTCTGGTTTTAAACTTACCCTATAGAGGTTCCATGAAGATAGCTGAGGATAACGAGATTCTGAAGAGGAGTTTCTACTGAAGGTTTTGGGTCACATAAGTAGGTTTGAGTTCTCTTTTCTGATTCGCTGTCCATCTGAGGTTGGTAAGACATCATCAGTGGTTGGTATCTTGCCGCCTTTCTTGTTTCTATTCTAGACGTTCCTGCTGACGTGACGGCGAGCGATGCTCGGTGGCTCCCCAATGTTATTCAGTGTTTTTTATTTTATATGTTCATGCAAAGAGGGTTAGGCGGGATTGAAAATGCTTTATTCCGTTTGAGACGAATGGAAATAATTCTTATTTTTTTATCATCAGTAATATAAAGCAATATTTTTGTCGTAATTTCACATCTTTGGGAGTCTAAAGAATCACTGTAAAGGTTATAATCTTATTTTTTTGCGCGCGACGAGGACGAACACAGATTATTTAAAAAAGACTAGTATAGTAATAGAAATATTAGTATGTGAAATAATTGCCCCAAGCCTAGGAATTGAGGTTCATAGTCTCAAAACCCGGGGGGTGGCACTCCGCCATTTTCACATCGCTGTTACCCCCAAAGACCCCATAGATTTTGCAATGTCACCCCAAAGACCCGCATATTTTTTAAAAAGTTGTAAATGTCAAGACCCCTTTTTGGGGGATTTTTCACTCAAAGAACCCCATTTTGGGGAAATTTTTGCAAATTTGCTAAATGTTTGCCAATTTGTCACCAAAACCCTTAATTTTTGGGGCATTTTGGCGGTCTCTCACCCAAGACCCCTATTTTTTTAGTCACTTCACTCAAACCCCTGGTTTTGAGTGCCAGCCTTATACCCCAATCATTTCATATGTGATTGCCCCCTAGCCTTTAATGCAGGGGTTAATTATTATAGGCAAACGCGAAATGCTACAATTTTTTTATGCATTTTGGCCCATTTAATGTTTTTCGGCCGCTTAATATAACTTTCTCTTTTTTGAGTGTTTTTTTTTTAAAGAGTTTTTCCAATGAGTAAACCTAACAATAATAATAATGTAATAATAATAATGATGGTTGCGGCGCCAAAAACACAATTGCCAAAGGCAGTGCTCGCGGTCTTCTGAGACAATTTGTTTTTGTTGTTGGTTGGATGTTTTTTGGTTTTTTTCTTGGCCTATTACAGACTGTCCCAAAAAAAACTATCATCACAAATTATTTTTTTTGGCGAAATTAAGTACAATCTCACTGGAGTTTTACTGCTTCTTTTAGGAGTGTTCCAGCTTTCATGAGATTTTTAGTTGGTGTAATTTGGGGGTCTGGTTCACGAGTTATGGCTAATTATCTTAGACAGTTGAAAACCTGTTGGGGCCAGTTTCGGCTATCCGATATCAACAAATTTGCCATTGAAATCACCTTCAAGACATTCTTTATTGAAAATTAAAATAAAAAGTAGTATAAAGTGCTGTTTCGAGTAATAGGCCCTATGACATATTCTATTACCTCTGCTGCCATTATTGAAAATGCAGCATTCTGATGGTCCGTTTACTGCCCATTAGTCTGCAATCTGGGTCGCCAATGCATTTTCCTCATTATATCACGCTGTTTTCGGTAATAGAAAAAATGCGCCTCGTCCATTATTTATTTTTTTTGTTTTCCGACCTCGGACACATTATTCTCCATAAAGGATACTGCAATCATCACCCTTTATATTTCTTAAATTTATAACTTTATAATGTGGCAATACTAATAAATACATGTAGCATGGGGAAATTCAATTCCAAACAGTCCCGTTGTTGTCTAAGCTTTACTCCAGGTTTCAGCAGAAGGTGAAACCATACGACACCCTTGTTGAAAGTCAAACTGCGACCGGTTTGGAAACACAACATCCCTTTCTTTTATTGCTCTTTGTTGAACACTGTTTTTTCATCCTATTCCCCCCCCTTGCATCTTGGAGGCGTGGGGAATAGGGGAAGGGAAATTGTGTCCCTCCACATTAGAGGCATTTCATCCCTAACAGACTTGTAGACTGTTACATTAGTTTCATCAGTCAATTCAAAATTCTCTAATGTTTTCCACGAATTTCATGAATTTTGTCCGCCTGATAGCGAGTCCCCCCCTCTTTCACCCACAATTTCGGTGCGTTCAATGAAATATATATTGATTAGTTTCAATGCTGAATAAACTTCACTCTGATTCCTGTACAATATTCTTTTGTTTTTGAAAAGGTTTAATCCCCAATGATGCTACACGCCTTATACCTTTAGTTCTTGAACCTCACGGTGAAAACTCTGGCCAAGTGGTATTTTATCCTTTGTGTTCAACTGACATTATCTCTGATTAGGGTCCATCAAATTGGATGGGAATAAAAATGCGAGGATTTAGCTTAGGATCTGTCTAACAATAAAGTCAAAATATCCTGGGGCAAATCCACCATTTATATTTTTATAATTTTAGTTTGATTGTATAGTTTTTATTGGGACAGTCTGTTAAATGGCGCACACTCTTATGCAGAAACTAAGTACCTGAATATTTGGGAGCCGAACGAGATGTACTACGGGGGTACCCTGTAAAAAAGGTTTATTTTTTCAGAGATTCGACCCACCCAAAACAATTTTTTCGGCCATGAGCAGCGAAAGGAGCAATCTTTGATCAAGCTAGGCCAGCTTGGCTGGCTGAAGCTGAAGTTAACAACCCCATGCCCCCAATAGGTATTAGATCATTTTTTGGCATCGGGTGTGGCATGTTGGGTATTTTTCTATATGGTTGTTGTTTGTTCATCCTGCCTGCTACTGCTTCCCTCGTTTGTTTTTTTTTCTTGCATTAAAGACTCTCCAATGGAATTTTTTTAAAGGCTTTTGAGCTATCCTTGGTACTACGCCTGGTTTTAGTAATTTATATCCCAAGCTGCAATAATTTTCCCGGTACACCTGTATACCTTAGGTTATTTTTAATTTAATTTTCTGTGGCACTATGATGAGCGTAGGCTTTCAGATTGATATTTTGTAATATTTTGTATTTCTTTTAATCATTTTTTAGCTTAGAAAAATCTAATTTTGAGAAAAAGTCTTTCAATAGTAGTTCTAATCATTTTGGCCAACATACCATCAGATCTGAATGCTGTGTTTATGCTATTTAGTTCAGATAAGAAATAAGACGAAAAGAAAAAGAAATGCATCACACACCAAAATACTGTTTATAACAAGGGGGACATGACAACACTTGCAACTGTTTCTGTTGTTTAACAAACAGAATTTTGACAAGCAATAACCATTAGGAAAGGTCAACTTCATTTTCAACTAATCACAAATTATGTTTGAATGTTTGCATGGGCAAATGTTTAAAGAAAAGATAGTAACATATAAAAAGGTCTGAAATTCGGAAATACTAATGTGAAACATGTCATTCGCCGTGTTTGTTATTATAATTGTATACTGTGCCCTTTGTTTATACATGTATGAGACACAATGAGGAGTAGACGAAATGGGCATTAGACGAACTGGTAATTAGTCTAAATGGGTTTTAGATAATTTGGTGATTAGACCAAGTGGTTAGTAGAACAGAACTGACATTAGAGAACTGTCTTAGACATCTGGTGATTAGACCAATGGGCAGTAGAACAATGGCATTAGAACGAATGGTTTTAGACAATCTGATTTTATCCCAAATGGGGTAGTAGGACGAAATGGTATTAACGAATGGTTGTAGACAACGGATTGATATACACTGGCATTATACAAATGGTATAGCCGATGTGTGATTAACAAAATGGTATTTAGTCTTAATGGTAATGACAAAGTGAAATTATAAAATAGAGTATGTGGGTATTAGTCTATGTGATTTTAGACAAAATGGAATAGACTATCTGGATATTAGACGAAATTAATATTAGACGAAGTGGCAATTCCCCCACGGACTTAGTAAAACCGACTTTGACAAAGACTACTCCAATTCGCTAATTAGGTTCCATCCACGGGCCTGCTTCGATGTGTATGTGTCAGTGGTCTGATGGGCCCCTACACGAAACGTTGTTTAATAACCGTCCTAGCTTAAAGGTAGATACCCGATTTTAAACATACATTTTCTAACCTGTATGAAGGCCACCACCACTCCATTATTTTATTAGTAATTTTAATTGAAATCCGCTCCTGCCATTTTGGATGTTAGAAGCAAAACTGTTTATCAAATGTCCACATCTAAATGAGATGATTTCACCCAAGTTGGGTTTTAGAGGTTACTTTAAGATATATGACCGCCAAAGTGGCCTCCATTTCCGATATAAAGGCCCAGGACAATTGTTGGTGGCCCTACTTAGTATGTGAGTAGTAATGGCAACGATGGTGGTGCAGAAAAAGTTAACAAATCAAAAAAATTGAACATGACAATAAATATTCTACAAGGCGAGTAAAAAGACCTTATTATGTTCGCACGAATATGCATCCTAAGTAACATCCAAACATATGTGCTGTTATCAGAAAGCTTAATTTCATTATCTTTAATTTCTGCAAAGATCATTCTCCTCGGTAAGATAACACCGAGCTCAGTCTTTGAATCAAGTATCGGGTTTTGCGCTACGTCCACGGATTCACATTAAGTGACAGCGTTCAGCGCCCTTTTAGGTCCCTCCCCATTTAAAACAAAAACACCCCCACAAAAGTCAGTCATATTTACAATTGATGCCCTCTATACTTACTGTGCCATCAATTACTCATAAAAAAAACATTTGAAAAATAAAAAATAAAACATGTATCGATTGTTTAAGAACATCCCCATCTCCTTCCACACATCCCATCTCCCTTCCCACATCCCATCTCCCTTGCCAACACCCATCTCCCCTTCCCACACCACCCCCTTTCTCACCACCTAACTCCCTTCAAAACAAACCAACACTCCCGTTCTCACACCCAAACTTCCCTCCCCTTCTCAACACCCCACACTCGCCTTCTCAACACCCCTCACCCCTTCCAAACACCCCCCTCTCCCCTTCCCCACACCCCTCTCCCCTCCCACAACCCTCTCCCCTTCCAACCCAACATCTCCCAATACGAACAACATCTCCCCTGCACCACACCCACATCCCCTACTCAACACCTATCTCCCCTTCCCAACACACCCATGTCCCCTTCCCCAACACCCTCTCCCCCTTCCCCAACACCCCTCTTCGGCCTTCCCAACACCCTCTTCGTCGCCTTCCCAACCCCCTCTCCTCCTTCCCAACACCCCCTCTTCCTTTCCCCTTCCAACACCCCTCTTCTCTTCGCCTTCCCAACACCCTCTTCCCCTTGCCAACACCCTCTCCCTTTCCCACCATCCCACATCCAACTTCCCAACAACACCCCCATCCACCTTCCCCAACACCCATCTTCCCATCTCCCCTATCCAACACCGATCTCCTTCCCAACACTATCTCCCCTTCCCAACACCACCCAATTCCCTCTTTTCAAAACCCATTTCCACTTCTCAACACTCTCATGCGCCCCCTTCTCAACACATCTTCCCCTGCTTACACCCAGGTTTTCCCTCCTTCCAAACACCCCTCTCCCCTTCCCAACACCCCCTCTCCCTTCTGGGTCTCTCCCCCTTCCCAACACACCCCTCTTCGGCCTTCCAACACACCTCTTTTCCCCTCCCCCACACACCTCTTCCCCCTTCCCAACACCCGCTCTTTCCCCTTCCCCACAACCCCGCTTCCTTTCCCGTCCCACCACCAACCCCTCTTTCCCCTTCCCAACACCACTCTTTTCCCCTTCCCAACAACCCTATTCAACCCTTCTCAACTCTCTCCTTCCTTCCCCCTTCCCTCCACACCCCTATTCCCCTTTCCCCCACAAAACACAATTGTTCATTGTAGATGATGCAAACAATGAAAAAGTTTTTAAAGTCTGTATGGGCCAATTTGTTAATTTTAAAACACCAATCATAAAAAGTATTTTAACCATTATTGTTCTTTTAATGTTTTAAATATTTGTGTATCTAACTTTGTATTGCTTAGGTGGGGGAGGGAACCTGGGTTAGAGAGACTATAACTCTTGTTTAGAAAGAAATTGAAGATGTTCAAGTCTTACAAGGCGATCTCTGGTTGCCTTGCTGGTGTGAAAGTGTCTAATCAAAGTATCTAATCTTCCAGTAATTTTTGTTAATATTTAGGCCTTGTGAATCAATGTGAGTACGAGTTCAATTATGCATAATTGCCTGGGGTAGGTAGGGGGGTCCCTGAAATGGTTATTTTAAAAAATTTATTATTTAACTTATTTCATTCACTCTATAATAAAAACCAAAAGTGTAAGGCATTGGCTTTAAACTAGACCAAAAATAAATGACTTTTTAGTTTTCTTCCGCTTTCAGTGGAAAAACTGGAAGAAACCTATTTCTATCCAAGTGGAAAAAACCGCGGTTTTTTTCCGGGCGTGGAAGAAACCGGCGAACCCATCCTCCCCCTTCCCACACGCATCTCCCCTTCCCAACACCTCTCATCTCCCCCTTCCCCACAACACCTATCTCCCATCCCCCTATTCCCCCTTCCCATACTATCTCCCCCCTTTCCAACACCCCGTCTAACCACCTTCCCAACAACCCGTCTCCTCCTCCCAACACCCATCCCTTAGGCTTCCGACACTCCATCCCTCCTTCCTAAACCCGCCCCATCTTTCCCCTTCCCAGCACCATCCCCTTCTCAACCCTCTCCCTAGATTTCTTCTAAGGATACAAACGAACTCTGTATTCAGTGTAATTGGTCAAGTGGTTGTAGTAAATGACATCTAAGTAGTGTGAAAGGCTCTATTAATATCCTTTTGTGTCTGGCTATATTTTAACTGTGTTGTCACACAATATGTTATTAAACCAAAGTTTTAATCTGGTTTTGTCCCGCTAAAAACGGTGTAGCCCGATACACCCTTACACTGCGGCTGAGGATCTATTGAGGAAAAGAATAATTAAACCAATGCCCTTCCTGATGTCAATCCACAGTTTCGGTGGTGGGGGGGCCTTTGGGCCAACCCACTCACCATGCACGGCAGCATGTGCTGGATGGCCGTATTGGCTCTCCAGAGATAGAGCCCTTGTGGTAGAAAGTCTTCCTTTCCTTTCATACGCCAGGATAACCACTTACGCTTCCCCCTTCCCCTCATCATCTTTCCTGTAGAAACCCAATGGGGTGTGACGGTTTATCACCGCCGACAACTTGATCCCCTGGGACAGGTAGTATACTGGTTACCAGGATACCATAGCCAGAGGGGCCCTCAAAGAAGACCTGAACCTGACACTAATATAAGAAGTAAGAAAACATTTTTTTCTTAAGAAATCAGAAAAATAATGTTCACATGTAGCTAAGGACAATTATCCGGTTTTGTGATGAACGCTTATACCACGTCTTCACTAAATCGCTTTGTAACTTTTGGGCTCATACCCACCCTACCCACTATCAAAATTTCATCACTCATAACGTAAGAATTAAGCCCCTGATATAAAAAACCCACGAAATCGAGACCACATTCCTCCCCATCACTGATTGCTATAACCATGCGCTAAGCGGGAGGTTAAAAAGTATTTTGTAAAAGTGGTCAAATAGAAGCGGTATTGTTGTTTTAAAATCGTTCAGTAAAATCAAATAATTTGCAATCTTAAATTATTTTGGTTCAGAAGTGAAAAATTAAGGAAAATGTAAATTATTATTGTACATAAGTTCAGAGTTTATGAGTTTGTAAACAAATTGGTCAATATTATTTTCGCTTTTGTGTTTATATAATCAGTGATTTCCATTCTCATCGAGTAAGAAAAGCGTGCTTCGTACCGTGTTCTAATAGCTGTGATACAGTGCGATTAACCATCTTATCTAGCCGCCATTAGAAAATTCCATAGACGTCTGTGGTCAGTCCGCCTATGTTCTCTCATGAAAAATAAAACAGATCGCCATATATTTTTTGAAGAAAAACAAAAAAAAAAAAAAAAATTTTCAACTTGGAGTTAAAAGCTATGAAATAAGTAGGTATGTCTGACTTCAGAGACATGCCTTTTTCAAAACATGAAATTCACAATCACATTTCATGCAGTGGTACCAAGTCAATCAAGCTAGCTATAGGGGGAGTAAAATTAGTCTCAAATCATCCGGGTAATCTACTAAAGCAAGTTTTAAACGGAGGCCAAATTGATGTGAAAAATCGTCAAATTTACATTTATTTTACAAAATTAGACCCTCAAAAACTAATAAATAGAAATTGCTAATGTTATCCCATTTCATCCCTAAATTTTAAGCCACAGGAAGCTTGTATTATTCCATGATTTACAAAAGATACGGGTTATTTTTAAGACCCAAAGCAGGACCTTTTTATACTAAGGTACTTCTCTGCATTTAAGTATTTTTGCAATTAGAAAAGGGAAATGAGTACAGTTAGGCCTATCATGTGAGGGTTGTATCATTTGATACTATAATATCCCTTTACGGTGCCTAGAGCAAAGTGACTAGCAACTTGACGATCACTGCAAAAAATGAGGTAGCGGTATTTGTGTTGTTAGATTAGGAGCACTTTCGTCCCTAATACAAGGCAGGGTCTGCTCGTGATTTTAAAAATGGCAAAAATTACATTCAGGGATTTGAGGCATGTCAAAAACTATTTTCCATTTGGAACGTCAAAATATATGTACAGGGAAAAGTATCATAATTTTTTCCCTTCAAATTTAATTTTACTACCTACAGAAATGAGAACCTTTATAATACACGTCAAATCTATCAAACTAATACTGTTTGATGGATTATCTCAAAATCAATTTTTATGACACAAAATTACATTTTACATCCAATATTTTCATTTCTTCCTTAGATCTCTAGATGACTCATTTGACCTTTAATGACCCTATGTAGACCCCCTGCAAATGTATAATCTTGTCATAGACCAGTTCAGAGTAGGGGTTTTGTATACACTTTCAAAACACACATAACACACCAGGAAATTCCATAGTACTTCAGGTAAGAGGAGCAGAAGTTATCTAGTGAGCGTTTTTTACGCCTCAAGCTAATACCTTTATATGCTTTATTTACTCAAAGTGTGTTGATCTTTACGTAAATGTAACTCATTAACCGATATGATTTTGAAGTTGCGCTTCTGACTACTACCTATACATCAATGATTGTAATGCGACTTATATAAGCAAAAACTGAAAACTGATGAAAATCAGTATTCTGGGAAATGTGTACTTGTCTAAAGAAGACATACCTGAAAAATACCCCGATACCCCTTAATGATTTGTGATTTTTATGACCCATGTCATCATCAGGGCACCAATGCAAGGGACTCATTTTGATATCACTCTTGTTGGAAGAATATTCTTAAGTATGTTGGGTACCTAAATCATGCCAATTGGTCAATGAAAAGTGGAGATAATGGTTGTTATGTTAATCCCAGAAAAGGGAAATGAGTACGAGTAATAGATCTATTCTGTAAAATGTTATATAAAACTATTTTCCACTTGAAACTATCGAAATATACGTAAGTTAAAGTATTAAATTAATTTTAATTTAATTTTAAAAATACTGCAAGTAAACTTGCGTCATCCCCCTGGCAAGATATCAGTCTGGAATATGACCTCAATGACCTATGACCTTTGTCCATGACCTTTGACATCATCCACATATGAAGGAACCCATATTACACCTTAACCCCAAGTCTGGTATAAAATTGGATTCATTGAGTCCAATACTCAAATTTATTGGTCAAGCCCTGAGTTGAAAAAAATACTGGGCGAGACGAAGTCGAACCCAATATTTTTCAACTCATGGCGAGACCAATAAATTTGGCATTGGACGAAAAAAGAATCCAATTTTATCATTATTATGTTTTGAGAATCTTGTGTCCTATATTACTATACACATTTCATTTTAAAAGTAGGTACAAAGAACCGTAATTATATGCTATAGAAGATGATGCGTGGAATATGCAGAGCAAATAAGTACCAATAGACACTATGAAACACTGAGAAACAGTAAAAGCATGGAACCACCAAACATTGGTAACCACCCAGCACATGGGATCCACCAAGACAAGGAACCGCCAAAAAGTGGAAACCACCAAAGACATAGAATCACCTAACACCAGGAACCATGAAAAACCTGGAACCATAAAAGACGTGGGACCAGCCAGGCATTCAAATAAAAGACAACAGGAACCACCAAACACTGGGAACCACCCAGACATGGAACCACCACAAAACACCAAAACCACAAAAAGCATGGAAACACCACACTGGGAACCACCCAACATTGAAAACCACCCAACATTGAAAACCACCCAACACTGGGAACCACCAACACTGGGAACCACCAACACTGGGAACCACCAACACTGGGAACCACCCAACACTGGGAACCACCCAACACTGGGAACCACCAAGCACTGGGAACCTCCAAGCACTGGGAACCTCCAAGCACTGGGAACTGCCAAACAATGGGAACCACCCAGACATGGAATCACCTACTGTGAACAGCAAACACTGGAAACCACCTAAAACATGGAAGAAAGACTCGACTCACGACCACCCCCACCACCAAAATGAAACATCCTTAAATTGTATCAACCAATCAGTCAGCATGTGCATATATAATGATATATTCTCATCCCCAGGGTGAACAATCCTAATCTACAGTGAGAGCCTATATAGCATATATGGATAGGGGATTGGAGTCCGAAGTGGTGAAAAAATTGGGCACCCAGGTTTTCTGCTGGCTCAAACTCTCATTTTTATTGGGTCTCTACCATGTGTATAGTAATATAGGACGGAAGATTCTCA
>JAMKCH010034661.1:0-14821 GCA_023653785.1 Ophioderma brevispina | reverse complement strand
TGAAGAATCACCCGAAATGAGCATCAACAACATAGCCTGTACTGATTTGGCCATCGGTTTGCATGATATGAAGGATAAATGAGTTTTTCGAATATGCCCCGGGTCCTTTTGAGTTAGTGAAAAGAGAAGCATGGAACAGACTCACCCGAGTATTGTTGGATGTTAATCTAGTAGAATTACTGAGTTGAAACAACAGCATCCTCATTGCCACGAAATATTTACGGATCCCCTTACACGGAAACGGAAGCAGTAGCGGTGAGAAATGTGAGGTTTTCATATCCATATTTTGCACGTATACCAAAGTCTCGGTTAAAATCCGTCGAGTTCGTTGACGGTCTCATAGTTAAAAAATAAACTGGTCACAAATCCACCGTAGTGCAAAGTTAAAAACTATCCAAATACATCGGAAATCAATCTAAAAGTACAGAGAGTAGTAGTAGGTAGTCAAATTGACCATTAAGCAGTCACCAATTGCTATGAACCTCGCTGTTTCATATCATGCATCTCGCGCTCAAAAACAACAGCTACAGATTTTTAGACAAATGTACCGACGGACCATTAAGTACCGACTGAACATCACGGTCGGGGGGGGGGGGGGGGCTTCTAAGGATTTTGGCCCGAAATATGCTCCAGTACCATACGCTCCACGACCATATGCTCCTGAAGCAGTATTTGACTAGAAATATTTTCCCACTGCTTCCAGGAGCATATTTGCCATATGCTCCTGGACCATTTGCGTATTCAAAAATATGACTCCAGGAGAATATTCAGCATAATTATTCAAATATGCCTCCTGGAGCATATTTGACTTAGAATATTTTTTCCAGATTATATATGCTCGAGGACCATAATGCTCCAGGGCCCAATGCTCCAGTAGCATATGGTCCTGAGCATATGGTCCTGGAGCATACTTTCGGTCCCAAATCTTAGAAGCGGGGGGGGGCACGTGCCCCCTGCCCCCCCCCCCTCTGCTACGCACTGCTGCCACCAGTTTTTATGTATACTCAATCTTTTATTGATTATTGACGATTAATAGGCGTAAATTACAAGGCCAAAGAAAAGGCAGCGATATGATTCTGTAATTCTGTGGCGTATCAAAATTCCGACTTGTGATCAAAAAGGCATTTCCCGGTGAAATCCCAGATTTTAAGAGTAATATTTTGACAATGAATTGATATACAGTTTGGACATCAAACACAAAAACATGATTGTCTTTGTTTATTCTAGCTAGCTTGTACTGGTATAAACCACCAATCTGCTGTTTAGTGTAGATTTGAGACGCTGGAGGCCTATGTCTATTTACGGGAGACCGTGACGGTATGACGATTCCTCAAATGGCTTATTTTTTCACTATTGGTGCTTTACTACGAGATCTACAGCATCGTCCCCCCGATTACCTCAAAAAAGCATGAGCTTTTTATATCATCCTGAACCGTTTACATTTTAGTTAATCCATGTGGTGTGTACCCAAATCTTACGTGCAATTCAGCCGTATCTGCTAGAAATTCGCAATTTTGTATTTCTGTCAGTAAACGGACAGAAATTATAGCACAGTGGCCTATGGGACGTGGGAAACGAGCACAAAACCGGCAAAGTCAGGATTCACCCTAAAAAGTTGTGAATAAATTTCTCAGGGAATCATGTGAACAATGAATATTAAAAACAGATGCAGAAGGTGCTGGGAATGTCGAAATGCACCTTTAAAGCAGTTAGGAGGGAATGTACAAACTTTCCTTGATATAAGTTTGTAAAAAAATGCAATTTTCCACATTTTTTTTTATTCTCTCGCATTATCGCTTGTATGAGGTTTTTCATACTACCCCCCCAAAAAATAAAAAAAGCCGTTATGAGTTAAGAGAAATGAGGATATTTCCAGAAAGAAGCGCCCCCCATTTTTTTTTTGCACCCATTTTGTGTGCATTGGAATGCTTACCCATATCCATGTACAGACCTGTGGACCTGTAATAGATCACACAGAAGTGAATAAGGGAAATCCCGGGGGGGGGGGGGACACTCAATATATAAAAGGGACGGGGATGTGCGGATGGACTTTCAAAGTAGGGGGCATTCGCTGAGGAACTTTAAAGGGACATGAGGAGATTTCCGAAAGAAGCGCCCCCAATTTTTTGTCGAACCCCAGTTTTGGAATATTTGGAATATGCTTACAATGTATTAGATCACACCTGAATGAATAAGCGAATGACGCCGTTTTAATATGTAGTAAGATGATGATTTAGTACTTTAGGTCGTGCACGACAGAAAGTCCTCAAAGCCGGGGTTCATGGGATGATTACGATAGCAGGCAAGTTCAAACAAGTTTGCGGTTTTCTTTTTTACTGTTTGTTTCAATAACATTCCGAAACGTTATCGGTAGGTGGTCTACAACGTTACGTGAAATTTGAGAGAAATTCGTATCCTCAAAAAAATATCCTCCTGGCACTTTAAGGGGAAAAAGGGGGGGTTCATTTGGTGAGGAGGATGCAGAACTGGGTGTCAATCACTCAGCCCTACTCACATTTTGTGAATGAAAAAAGGGTGATCCATTCAGTGAGGGCACCATTATGTGAAGTTCATCAGTGAACAAGAGGAGGCTTCTGTGAGGAGCATAAATAGAATAGAAATAAGCCCAATTTAGCAGGTTTAGGGACATTTTGCTTAAAAAGGCATCAACTGAGAGTAAAAAGAAGGGGGTCTTTCAGGGACAGGTTAAAAAAAGGTGGTTCTTCAGTGCAGCAGGTTAAAAAATAATAATATTTTTTGAATATTACTTGCAAAATACAGAAACAGAAAATATAATAAATATATAAAATAGGCCACAATAAAAATGACAATGAAAGAAGCAACTAAAGAGAAACAAAGACATATGCACACAGAGCAAGATTGCATGATAGGAAACCAAAAGAATGGGCAAGGGCAAATGTATGCACAAGGAAAGAAAAAAAAATCATGATTGACACTTCAAATAAATAAAACTAAAACGTACAGAGAGTAGTAGTAGGTAGTCAATTGACCAATTAAGCAGTCACCAATTGCTATGAACCTCGCTGTATTTCATATCATGCATCTCGCGCTCAAAAAAACAGCTTACAGATTTTTAGACAAATGTACCGACGGACCATAGTACCGAATGACAATCACGGTCGGGGGGGGGGGGGGGGGGGGCTTCTAGAGATTTTGGCCCGAATTATGCTCCAGGACCATACGCTACACAACCCTATGTTACCTCCCCTGAAGCAGTATGTGAATTGAATATTCTCCACTGGACTCCGGAGCCATATTTGCCATTGCTCCTGGACCATTTGCGTATTCATCATATGCCTCAGGTAATATTCAGCATATTATCAAATATGCCCTGGAGGCATTTGACTTAGAATATTTTTCAGATTATAATGCTCGAGGTACCATTAAGCTCCAGGACCATATGCTCCAGGCGCATATGCTCCTGGAAGATATGGTCCTGGAGCATAGCCCCTGGAAGACTGGAGCCTAATTTCGGGCCCAAAATCTCGTAGAAGCGGGGGGGGCACGTGCCCCTGCCCCCCCCCTCTGGCTACGCAACTGCCTGCACCGTTTTTAATGTATACTCAATCTTTTATGATTAATAGTAATTGACTGATTAATAGGCGTAACGGTAAATTAACATTTTTACATTATTTATGTGCGGGGGATATATGTCAACATTTGCCAGCCTCTGCGCGAATATAAATAACATTTCATCGTATCACAGTCATGAGCATTGAGCCCTCTCTAATAATGTCCGGGGGAAATTCCGGGAATCTGGGAGGGGGGGGGTCGGAATATTTATTTGGCCATTCCTCGGAAAATTAGCCACTCTTATAAATGCCAGTAGTAAACATGTTGTATATGGATTATATGGTCGTTAAAGGCGCATGATACGGTCATTTAGTTTTCTGTCAAACTGTGCGAAAACGGTTTTCTGCAAAAGGGCACACCCATAAAACGATGATACTTTAACTTCACGAAAAATGCGATCATCAACTATGACAAATCGGGGGTCCTTGGAAAGGCAAATTTGAGCAAAATGTGGTGCGGTGCGATATGAGCCATTTCATGTCAATACGTCGGGTATACGTTGTGTTGCAGAAGCGCCGTAGTCTATGTGGGCGTTTGTATACGTTCGTGCTTGGACAGCGGTGGAGTCATTAGGCGTGGTAGGACCCCTATACATGAGAATTGAGACTAAATTGGAATAAATACACGTTCTCCAGCAGTCTTAGTTGAAAGGATTTTCAAATGCATTTTTCTCCACACTGAATTTTCTTCTACGAACTAAAAGTTCGCCAACAAAATTGCTCTTTTGTTTTTTTTAAAATGATGTCTTCTTGCCGCATGGTAAAAATTGAATGATTCATCAAGCGGTTTTGGGAGGAATCAATCAGGAATATTATGCCGATGTAGGGATTTTTCCACATAGAGCTCCACAGGAGCCTGGTAAAGTTTATTGGCGCCAGGACCGTACGAGGTGAAATGTGTTTTTAATAATTGTTGCTTTTTAATTGATTTCTGGCACCGCGAATGTTTTCAGCTCAGATCACTAGCACAAGTAATTAATTTTTCTGAATCATAATAAAATTAAAAATATTAAAAACTAAAATAAAGTCGAGGCAGAAACAAGTGGGTTGGCAGAAAAAATGTGGTTGTGCAGAAAAGTGGGGTCACAAAATGTACAACTCGGTATAGTGCAATTTAGTCTGGCACAAAAAGCTTAAAAGTCGTCTAGAAAACGATGTGTTTGTAAGCGGACAATCATGCTCAAGTTGGCAAAACCACAGAAGGTAACTGGACCCCACTGATTACGAAAATGGCTGTTGCCAAAATCAATTGCTCCAAAATTCAAGAGATGGCGGACCAATATGACTGCATAAAGGTAACCAACGTATCCACGACTGTTGCAAGAAGCAAGTCGTACATAAAGTGTCAACACACGTTTTTAGGGTGGTTTACTGAATACAACAAAATGGCTGTTGCCAATCATTTTAAGCGAAACCTCCAAATGCAGATGACGGACAAGCCCGCGGGGACAAGATGACTACCAGGAAGTAATTACCTATTGCAAAGAACAGGGGGTCGTACTTAAGGGGGGGGGGGTAATGGGGTCTGACTTTTGGTAAAAAAATTGTTCATTCCGAAAATGAGATAAGGCAATGGCATTCATTGTGTGATTGTAAGCTACAAAATGCTTTTTATTCGATCGCATTCGGACTTCGTTCCCCGCATAATGGCCGATGAAGTTGAAGCAGTGTACACGCGAAATTTGCAAAACGCCTAGTCTCCTATACTTACATTGAAAAATTTTAATTGGTATATTTAAAGTATTTTAAAATATATTGTTTTATACGCATTTAACGCGTTTATTTTGGCTAAGTCAAGTAAATAAATTCTATATATTTTGTCCATAATTTAAGAATAAATGTACTGGGTAAGTGATTTTTTTTATGTATTTTATTGTAATTTCACACCCTGCGATATTAAGAACTATTATTTTAAAATTAATTACAGGACAATGGATGCACCGATTTCGATGATTCTTTCATTAATAATTATGATAATTCAGTATAAATGAAATTTAAAAAAAAAATCCATATTTTCCATCAAAAGCGCCCTCAATTTTGGGGTCTAAACGTTTCGAGGTCTATACTCGTTTTTCGTAAAATTACACAAACAACCAAAACGAAAACAAACGGAACTGAGTACGCTACATGCTATGCACATGAAATTTGGTACACCATATTCAGTACATATAGGGCAAGTGAACCATGATTTTCAAAATTGTGTTTCCAAATTCAAATTACGCCATAAAATTATGTGATTGGTCGATTGCCGGTTGCCATGGAACGGTATCAAAATCCGGCTTCATGTTCACGCGTATTTACCCCCTGCACATGCCACGCCAAGTTTCGTCCCGTAGCTTGTTTAGTTATTTATTTACGTCCGTTCTAGGGTTTAGCCAATCAGAGGCCTTACTTGGTTACCATGGCACCAACAAAAATTGACATGAATTTAAAACTTGTGACATGGGCTACAATATGATGTGTAAAATGTATAGGTAACCATATTTAGTGACATTAAGAAAAATCACTTCAAAGTTCACTGCTTAGACCCCATACGCCTCCCTTAAAGTTTCAAAACGCGCGTTTATAGGTAGGCCTATTTTGGTCCCGATATACAAAATGGATGTTGTCAAAATCAATTTTCAACGAAATCCCAAAATTCTATGAGTACGCCGGACAATGGTGTTTTTACTTTCGACACCGTGTGCTGCCCGGTTTTGGTACATGTTCTTGGAATGTAAAGAAGCGAGTTTTTTGGATTTTTATTTGATAATTCATAAAATAGAAAAAAGCAAAAAACTTTTTAAAATTTTGGATTATCAATTTGAAAATCCACGATTTTCAAATTATTGTTCATCTAGCGTCGAAATCCAAGATTTTCGGTCAATAAGCCAAGTTCATCAACTTATTTTGAGAATTTGGACGATATATCGAAAAACTTGGATTTTCACTTTGATATCCAATTTTTCGACTTATTTGAACAAGGGCAATCGAAATCTGATTTTCGAGAAATCGTACAACTTGGATTATCACCTGAAAAACTTGGATGTTTCAAGTTAATGGGCATCTGGCGTCAACGAAAATCCAAGATTTTCGGTCGATAATCCAGTTTTCAACTTGATTTCAATAACTGGACTATCAAATGGAAAATTGGCATTTTCACTTTGATAATCAATTTTCGATTTAATTGTGCTTAGCGGCGTCGAAAACGAAGATTTTCGTCCGATCCAAGTTTATCACTTGATGTCAATAAAACTTGGACTATCAAATCGAAAACTTGGATTTTCACCTTGATACTCCAGGTTTTTCGACTTATTGTACAAAATCGAAAAATCTTGGATTATCGACTGAAAAATCCAAGATTTCCAGAATCATTCCGTGATAATCCAGGTTTTTCAGTCACAGATGAGACATCTTGGATTTCAATTGAAAGTCCACGTTCATTCTTGATAATCTTTGATTATCATTGAAAATCTTGGATTTTCGACCGATAACCCAGATGTTGGGTCGAAATCTGGATTTTCGATTAATTGGACATTAGGCAAACCATACGCGTCCAACAAGAATATCGTCGACCAGCCTCTGTTTTGCAGCCTAGTGAATCGTGTTAGGATCGTGTTGAGTGGTAACGCACAGCAAAGTTTCCAATAGTCTATTCTGGAAAATCATCGTGCTTGAACGACAGTTGCAGGTTCTTGATCCATAGTATGGCGTATGCGCGAAGGTATAGAAAAAAGGCATGGCTCGAAAATGGTCTTCTAGGAAAGGGTCCAGTAAAACTTACACTCAAGGGAAACTTTGGTTTCAAATGCCATGAAGCAAATACGTACCAGCACTATGACAAGGGAAACTTTGTTCAAATGCCATGAGAGCAAATACGTACCAGGGACTATGACAACGGGAAACTTTGTTCAAATGCCATGAGAGCAAACACGTACCAGGCACTATGACAGAAACTTTTGTTCAAATGCCATTAGAGCAAACGTACCAGCACTATGACGATTTTTTTACCAACATGCCATGAGAGCAAATACGTACCAGCACTATGACAGATTTTTGCAACATGCCATGAAGCAAATCGTACAGCCACTATTACAGATTTTTGCCAACATGCATGAGAGCAAACACGTACCAGGCACTATGACAGATTTTTGCCAACATGCCATGAGAGCACATACGTACCAGGCACTATGACAGATTTTTGCCAACATGCCATGAGAGCAATACGTACCAAGCACTATGACAGATTTTTGCCACATGCCATGAGAGCAAAGACGTACCAGGCACTATGACAATTTTTGGCCAACATGCCATGAAGCAAATACGTAGCAGGCACTAGTGACAATTTTTGCCAACATGGCCATGAGACAATACGTACCAGGCACTATGCAGATTTTTGCCAACAGCCATGAAGATCAATACTACCCAGTCACTATGACAATTTTTGCCAACATGCCATAAGAGCAATACGTAGCAGCCCTATACAGATTTTTTCCAACATGCCATGAGAGTCAAATACGTACCAGGCACTAGGACAGATTTTTGCCAACATGCCATGATAGCCAATTCGTACCAGGCACTATGACAGATTTTTGCCACATGCATGAGAGCAAATACGTACCAGGCACTATGACAGATTTTTTTGTCCAACATGCCAATGAAGCAAATACGTACAGCACTAGACAGCATTTTTGCCAACCTGCCATGAGAGCAAATACGTACCAGTCACTATGACATATTTTGCCAACTGCATGAAAGCAAATACGTACCAGGCACTATTGACAGATTTTTACCAACCAGCCATGATAGCAAATACCGTACCATGACATGACCGATTTTTTGCCAACATGGCATGAGAGCAAATACGTAGCAGGCACTATGACGATTTTTTACCAACATGCCATGAGAACAAATACGTAGCAGGCACTATGACAGATTTTTGCCAACATGCCATGAGAGCAAATACGTACAGGCACTATGACAGATTTTTACCAACATGCCATGAGAGCAATACGTACCAGGCACTATGACAGTTTTTTGCCCACATGCCATGAGGGCAAATACGTACCAGGCACTATGCAGATTTTTACCAACATGCCATGCGAGCAAATACGTACCAGGCACTATGACAGATTTTTACCAATGCCATAAGAGCAAAATACGTACCAGGCACTATGACAGAGTTTTGCCAACATGCCTGAGAGGCAAAATACCTACCAGGCACTATGACAGATTTTTACCAACATGCCATGAGAGCAAATACGTACCAGGCAATATGAACAGATTTTTACCAACATGCCATGAGAGCAAAATAGTACCAGGCACTAAGACATATTTTTTGCCAACATGCCATGGAGAGCAAATACGTACCATGCCCTATGACAGATTTTGCCAACCTGCCCTGAGAGCAAATACGTACAGGCACTATGACCGATTTTTGCCACCATCCATGAGAGCAAATACTAGCATGCACTATGACAGATTTTTGCTCACAGCATGAGAACAAATACGTACCAGGCACTATGACAGATTTTTGCCAACATTCATGAGAGCAAATACTTAGCAGGCACTATGACAGATTTTTGCCACACATGAGAGCAAATACGTACCAGGCACAACGATTTTTGCCAAAATGCCATGAGAGCAAATACGTACCAGGCCCTATGACAGATTTTTGCCACATGCCATGAGCGCAAATACGTACCAGGCACTATGACAGATTTTTGCCAACATGCCATTAGAGCAAATACTAGCAGGCACTATACAGATTTTTGCCAACATGCCATGAGAGCAATCTACCAGGCACGATGACAGATTTTGTCCAACATCATGAGAGCAAATACGTACCAGGCACTATGACAGATTTTTGCCAACATTCCATGAGAGCACATCGTACCAGGCACTATGACAGATTTTGCCAACATCCTGAGAGCCAATACGTACCAGGCACTATGACAGATTTTTGCCACATGCATGAGAGCAAATACGACCAGGCACTATGACAGATTGTTAGCCAACATGCCATGAGAGGGCAATACGTAATGCACTATACAGATTTTTGCCAACATGCCATGATAGCAAACGTACAGGCACTATGACAGATTTTTGCCACATCCATGAGAGCAAATACGTACCAGGCACTATGACAGATTTTTCCCAAATGCCATGAAGAGTGCAAAACTTACCAGGCACTATGACAGATTTTTGCCAACATGCCATGAGAGCAATACGTACCAGGCACTATGGCAGATTTTTGCCAATATGCCATGAGAGCAATACGTACCAAGCACTATGACAGATTTTTTTGGCCACCATGTCCATGAGAGCAAAAAAGTACCAGGCACTATGACAGAGTTTTGCCACATGTCCTTAGAGCAAATACGTCTCCATGCCACTATGACAGCATTTTTTTGGCCAACATGCCATGAGAGCAAATACGTACCAGACACTATGACAGATTTTTGCCAACACTGCACCATGAAGCAAATACGTACCATGCACTAGACAGATTTTTGGCAACATGCCATGAGAGCAAATACGTAGGCAGGCCCTATGACCTAGTTTTTTGCCAACATTCCATGAGAGCAAATCTTACCATGTCGCTATGAACAGATTTTTGCCAACATGCCATGAGAGCAAATACGGACCAGACACTATGACAGATTTTTACCAACATGCCATGAGATCAAATAGTACTCAGGCACGATGACAGTTTTGCCAACATGCCATGAGAGCCAAATACTTACCAGGCACTATGACAGATTTTTTCCAACATGCCCAGAGAGCAAATACTAGCAGGCCCTATGACAGATTTTTGCCAACATGCCATGAAGCAAATACGTACCAGGCACTATACATGATTTTTGCCAACATGCCATGAGAGCACATACGTCAGCAGGCACTATGTTCGATTTTTGCCAACATGCCATGATAGGCAAATACGTACCAGGCCACTATGGACAGATTTTTGCCAACTGTCATGAGAGCAAATACGTAGCAGGCACTATGACATATTTTTTGCGCCAACATGCATGAGAGCAAATTATACCAGGCACTCGACAGATTTTTGCCAACATGCCATGAGAGCAAAATACGTACCAGGCACTATGACAGATTTTTCCCACAGCCAGAGAGCAAATAACGAGCGGCACTATGACAGATTTTTGCCAACATGCCATGAGAGCAAATACGTACCAGACACTATGAACACAACTTTTTTGGCAACATGCCATGAGAGCAAATGCGTACCAGGCACTATGACCGATTTTTGCCACATGCCATGAGACCATACTCCCAGCACATGACTATTTTTGCCACATGCCATGAGAAGCAAATACGTTAGCAGGCACTAAATATGTTTTTGCCAACACTGCCATGAGAGCAAATACGTACCAGGCACTATGACGATTTTTGCCAACATGCCATGAGAGCAAATACGTACCAGGCACTATGACATATTTTTGTGCCAACATGCCATGAGAGCAAATACGTACCACACACTATGGCAGATTTTTGGCAATATGCCATAAATCAATACGTTACCATGCCTAGACAGATTTTTTGCCAACATGCCATGATAGCAAATCGTACCAGCACTAATGACAGATTTTTGCCACATGCCAGAGAGTAAACAAAACAATACGTACCAGGCACATGACAGATTTTTGCCACCATGCCATGAGAGCATACCGTACCAGGCGCTATGACAGATTTTTGCCAACATGTCCCATGAAAGCAAATACGTACCAGGCACTATGACAGATTTTTGCCAACCATGCCATGAGAGCAAAATACGTAGCCAGCACTATGACGATTTTTGCCAACATGCCATGCAGAGCAAATCCGTACCAGGCACTATGACAGATTTTTGCCAACATGCCATGAGAGCAAATACTTACCAACCTATGACAATTTTACCAACATGCCATGAGAGCAAATACGTACGCATGCACTCTATGACATATTTTACCAACATGCCAAGAGAGCAAATACGTACCAGCCACTATGACAGATTTTTGCCAACATGCCTGAGAGCAAATACGTACCAGGCACGATGACAGATTTTTGCCAACCTGCCATGAGAGCAAATACTACCAGGCACTATGACAGATCTTTGCCAACATGCCATGAGAGCAAATACGTACCAGTCACTATGACAGATTTTTGCCAACTGCCTGAGAGTATGCGTACCAGGCACTATACAGTTTTTTGCCAACCTGCCATGAGAGCAAATACTACCAGGCACTAAAAAAAAAAGGGGGGGGGGGGGGGGGGGGGTGACAGATTTTTTGCCAACATCCTAGAGCAATACGTACACAGGCACTATGAACAGAATTTTTGAGCCAACCGTTCCATAAGAGCAAAATACGTACCAGGCCACTATGACAGATTTTGCCAACATGCCATGAAAGCAAAGAACGTACCAGCACTATTACAGATTTTTTCCAACATGCCATGAGAGCAAAATACGTACGCAGGCACTATGACAGATTTTTGCTGGCCAAATACTTAGAAGTGCCACCAGGAAACATTGGTTTCGCCCCAACAGCAATTTTTGGCTTTTTTTTTAACTTTCCCGTTTTTTCATCCCCCACCCCCAAAAAGGTTTTTTTTTTTTTTTTTTTTAACAATATTTTTTTGTAATTATATTGACATAAGAATGGATTCAATAATTTTCTCTGGTTAACCCACCAACCATTTTTTGCATTTGCACAAATATTGTTCTTTACAAAACCCTTCAGTGGTCAATATTAACAAGGTTTGTATGACTTGAAAACTTGCTTTTTCGATTATGAGACACGGTTGTTATAACAACTTTACGCCCTTTGACTTTTTGGTCCCCAACTGGGTTTTGAACCGTCCTCCACTTGCAATTTTGGTCATTGAACTTTTATCTTACCATCATAGGTCCTCCATTAACCCGAAGTATTCAAAAAGAATGCAGCACACCGACACGGAAGAAGGACGAGAATAGACTCTAATTTGCAGAACGCGTTGGGGCAGTTGTAGGGGTCGTCAGAAATTGTTCTTGAATATACCTTTGTGAACACTCAGAACAGTTTACTATATTTAAGGCGTTTCTGTATGTGTTCTCCTAATCCACAGAACACCTAAAACGTGTTCTACAGGTGTTCAAAATATGTTACCTTTCGTTACAACCCTCGTTCGGCAAGTGTATCTGCCCGTGTATCTGTTAAACACCTGTCGAACACCTGCAGACAAACTTCCCGACCGCGTCAGTGTGTTCTACAAAATTTTGTCAGTGTATTTACCATTCGGCGCATGGTATATCTGGTGATTCGTGGTGATACGGTGTTGTTTGTCCACGGCATCACCAGAAATGACGTACCTCCGGAGTGGTCTATAGGTTTTAATATGAGTTTTAAGGGTACACACCACTATTAGAGTGGAAACAGCCTATATCAATCCGAGGTTTATCACGACTGGTAGTAACCTTTTTGGGTATAAAAAATGGTGAGATATTCTTTGAATTCTGTGATTTTGTTGACGAAATTTTTATTTTAGCAAGACGGGATTGAATGTGTACTGACAATTTTGAAAAAAGAAAACATCGAAATTTGAATGCAATCTTTAAAGTGTGATCGGCGTATAAAACACATCAAGGTAAATGCGAGGCTAAGAATCGGAAGTGAACCCGTGAGAATACGGCATCTATAAAATCAGTAAAATCTTCAAAACAAACCTAAATGTTGTCGTCAAATTTTGACTACTATGTGTAGAGAACTTTATCTACTCTGTTGGTATATCATATATCCGTATTTTCCAAAACGAAAGGTAACTCGAGTTAAATAGCCATTATTCTAACTATCATTTTACACCAAAGATTACTCTGGCGGTTGCCATGGGTGTGTGTACCTTAACGTTTTTGACGGCCATTTTGTCCGCCATCTTGAATTAATTGACTTAATGGCTGCAGAAAAAAAATGCCACGCCCATGTTGATATTGACATTGTGTGTTTAGCTCATTGGTGTTAAAAAAATTATGATTTTAACTGTTTTGGCCGCATTTTTACCGCCATCATTGACTTGCTTGCTGTTGGAGTTCCCGCCGTTTTATTCAGTGCTACCACCTAGAGGGTAGATTAAACCTGATTCAAACATAAACATGATGCATCATTTGTTGATCATTGACTGGTACAATTCCGTATGGATGGTTTCTCATGATAAAATACAGAACTCCCTTACTCCTCCATCTAGGTGGGAATGTAATTTTGAACCAATCACAAGATTATGGTGCCACAGTCTTCATGTGAAGAGATGTAATCGTTTCCTCAACCATCTACTATGATACACAATGATTTCTACAAATTATCTTTTTTTCATTTAATGACTCCTGAGTCTTCTATGAACTCAATAGCCAATCTTTTTGGTATCACTTACTAGGGACTCCTGCTCTAGCTTATTTCTGACACGCCACTTTTGTTCATGGCCTATTTTGTCTCCTAACTTATGTCCTGCCTACTGTGACTCGCCAATTTGTGAATTAATTTCACCGGGTACATGTACCAATGCCTTCTATTTGGTTTCATTAATTGATGTGCACATAGTCGTCTTCACTTGGTTTATGGGTAACCAACTGATCCCTGCATTATTACCTGTGCTGCCATTAATCATATGGACAATTTTTTGTTATGTGTATGTAATATCGCTTAAATATATCACTTAAGTGTCTTTTATGGGCATTTTGCATCCTCACACAGGGGCACAGTTTCAAACAATCTTTAGTCAGACAGTCATTGTCATGTGCAATACCTGATACTTATGCTTAGAGTTTACATCTACATACAAACACATTACAAAGTATGCCCTTAATACTCTTATGAGCATTCTGCTTTTTATTCCGCACGAACTCACACTTTGGTAATAGTAGTCTGTACATGTATGTGCACTCAGTGGCTGTTGATATAGTTGTTTTTGTTTTTTAATGTGTTTTAATACTTAAATGAAATAACTCATACTTTGTCTGGTTGATTGGATTTACTACAGTAGCTAACAGCTGTTGCGTAAGCGTACTTCGGCGGGGTACTGTCGGACCCTTCACGTAACTGCGGAAGTAACTGAAGGGGTCGCCTGAAATAATAGGCTGGATATCCTACTGAACTGAACTGACCCGCCCCCAAGCACTACCAATCAGAGGTGATAGATTCACAATGGTGTCAACAACCCATATCGTGCAAAATGCTAATCATAGACCCGCCACCAAAATTTCAACACATTAAAGTTGCCAA
>JAMKCH010034660.1:0-15241 GCA_023653785.1 Ophioderma brevispina | reverse complement strand
CTTATTTCAAATGAAATGCAGCGTCCAAGATCATTTCACTCAATATGGATTTGAAGGAAGGAGAGGAGTGGCGAATTGCTTATATGTCCACCTTTTTAAAGCATGTTTACAAAACCTCCAGACATGATCTCTTTCCCACACAAAAAAAATTACAGAAACATAACAGATTGAAAATACCACCTTAACCTTTAAATATAACCGCAAGCCCTATCAACACATCCATGACTAGAAAAAAATGCCAAAAATCAATTTTGATGGATTTTAACTCTGATACAGATCAGCAGATCACTGTTAATTGCTGCTATCCGAAAGTTCACAATATGCAAAAATCTGAAAATCCAACATGTGCGTTATAAGCCAACCCAGAATATCGTCAGGGTGCTATATACAACATGAATCCTTCACATCTGGTGTTACTGAAAAACTGTTGACACCCCCTTCCTACTCCATATACTACATATTTAGAATATCCCATTTTCTATTCCAATTCAATTATCCTTATTAAAGCATTATTTCTCTGTTCAGCAGCGCAATTTATTTAAACTATTGAAGAAATGGTGTATATTTGGCATTTTTTCGTTTCATCACTACAATATAAATAGTATTTGCGTTTAAAATAATCATAATTGTAACATTCATATAGGGTCAAAAGTGCCAAAAAACACATCGACAAATGTTTTAATATTAAACTTCCTGTGCTCGAAGCGATCACGAATGTTAGCTGGTGACTTTTGACCCATATCTGTTTTCAAACATGATCAAACCTTTGACTAAAATGGTGTTGGGAAGGATAGATTTTCAAAATTTCATATTTTATCCCTGGATGACCACTAAACCCCACTCCATTATTTGACCTCTATCAGTTTGTTGTTGTTTTCCTAGACCAACAAAATTTCTTCTTATTGTTTGTTATATTTGACCCGTGGATGACCTCTGCCCCAGAATTGGCGACCTCCAATATGTTGCAATATCAAAAAGAAACTTTCCCTGAACTGTGAACATTATGTCCTGTTGTGTCAATCATGACACCTGGTACCATCTGTGAACACCCCATTGTGTGACCCCTACCAGAGGATCTTGTGAATCTTGTTTGAAAACTTCAATCAACTGATAATAGCCTTAAAATTTATAAAGAAGGAATTCAAGAATCCCCTTTAATCAGTCAATTGTAGTATTTGGGCCAAATCTGTGAGAAGAAGAATAATTCGTAGATTTTCGAGGAGGCCCTTTAATTGTTAATTGTGGATTTGGGTCCCAAATCTGTGAACAGCTCATATAAGCCCCCCTTACCAGGGGATCCTATAAGAAAAGTCTCATGATGATAGCCTTTAATTTGCGAAGGAGGAATTCATAATTTTCAATGAATACCTCTTTTATTGTTAATTGTGGCATTGGGCCAAAACTGTGAACACCCCATTTGATGAAGCCCTACCAGGGTATCCTGTGAGCGAAATCCGTGATGGTAGCCTTTAATTTGCGAGGGAAGAATGAATTCATATATTTCCAGATGCCCCTTTAATTGGCAATTTTGACATTTGGGCAAAATCTGTGAACACCCCTTTGATACGCCCTACCAGGGATCCTGTGAGCGAATCTCGTGATGCTAGCCTTTAATTTGCAAGAGAATGAATTCATAGATTTTTCAGAATGCCCTTTATTGGTATTTGTGGCATTGATCCAACTGTGAACACCCATCGCAGCCTCTATACCAGGGATCCTGTGAACGAATCTGTGATGATAACCTTTACTTTGCAGGAGAAGAATGAAACTAGATTTCAAGGATGCCCCTTTAATTGATCATTGTAGCATTTGGGCCTAATCTGTGAACACCCCGTATGCAGCAGGTACTGGTGGATTTTGCGAGCGAATCTGGTAATGATAGTCCCTTTGATTTGTATGAAAAGAAGGAATTAATCAATTTTCCAGAGAATGCCCCTTTACTTGGGCATACATGACCATGATCCACACTGTGAACACCCTCTATGCGGCATGGGTCAGTGGTTTCTTTCTGAACAATTAGTCTGGAAATCGGCCATGCATTTTACACTAGATAGCACTGTAGCTTTGAGGAGTCGGCCCGGGGCACTCCTATTTTCACTCAGGACCCCCTTGGTATTTCAGAATATAGCAAATGGTGTCACCCACAAAACCCTATTATTGTCAATTTGGATCTCACCCAAAGACCACTTGTTTTGCATGTGCCTAGTTGTCACTGATTTCCCCTGAGTTCGAAAGTGCCAGCCTTACACATGTGTTCCACTTCATACATGTAAGTGAGTGCCTCCCTCGGAAAATGAGGTTTGCCAGAAAGAAGAAAAACTTAGTACCCACAATATGTTAGCTGGCTATACCAGCTAAACAACACAAACAACCGACAACCCCAAAAAAAAAACCGATAAAGAACGTTAAACTAAGAGAAAGAGAGGGAAACGGGCTGCTAAAACACGCTACATCCTAGAAAATACTCGATCCGTATCAGAGACCTTTATTCCCCAACGGTACAAACATGAATGATTCCTGGTGTGACATTTCACTCGATTTATTCTTCATTTTTGTTTATTTGCTTTTTGGAAATCACGCCAAAACATTTGAGAATAGTGCAACTCAAACAAGATGCCTCCACATTCACTTCTTTTTAAACAAAAGTACCTAAATTTGATTGAATTACATGAATATCATAGAGAAACTTATTAACACAAGGTTGTTTTAAAGTATAAACAAAAATACAAAATTATAATTTTAAACCTTTATTGAAAAGTCATTGCATACAACACACTGACACATGGCTTTTCAATATTTAGATTCCAAAATGGTAATTTATTACACGTTGGAAACCTAATTTATGGCAATTTACCAATAAACAATATGTACTCTAACACAATGCAACACGTCACACGATATTCTTGCACTTGTTGCTCACAAATGTCCCGGTTGGATAGTCATTGGGGAACAATCGAAGTTTGCTCCAGTCGTCATTGTTGGTTTCGAGGTGAAAATGTTTTCTGACACTCGACTTAATCTGAAATATATTTGCCAATTGATCAACACAAACAACAAACAGGTTACTGCACAAAAACGCCAAACTCCAGTGGAGTACAGTAAATATACACTAAGGGCGGTGGAGGATTGGGGAAGAATACGACACTTTTCAACGGTCAGCGAGATTACCACTGTTTTTTATTCCCAACATGTTTTTAACGTTTTATCGAGAAATACTGTTTTCGATCAATAAACGCGGTTTATATCGGAAATTCCGGAAAAAATCAATATTTTCAACACCCTCTATACCCTAAACATAATCCTCTTGGAATTCCCATGTTTTTTTTACATTGGGTAGATCTAGGAATTCCTGAATTTATGAATGTAGTGTCTGGAATTCCTGGTAATTTACGGAAGGTCTGGAAATTCCAGATAATCATTTGAAGGAATAGTCCGGAATTCCAGATATTTTGTGAACCAAACATGTGCCCTCCCTCTATAGGGAGTTTCTTATGGGGGGGGGGGGTATTTTTTTCTGGAATAGCCATTACTAAGCTCAACCGTGGTGAATCATATTTATCAATTAAGATCATCATTATCCCTGCTTGTAATCAAATTCGTCATCATTCGCCTTTTTTTTCCTTTTGAATGACACTAGGTGTTCTTTTCGCCAGTAACTGGTATTGTCACCCATTGTAGGCTTTGGCTTGAGCCTCTATGCCTCTCTCAATACAGCGATTTCTACAAGACCTCTCAGCTCCAAAAGAGGGCGATCACAATTGGCTGGGAGCTTGGTGGCTTGGTTGTCATTTACGGCATCACCACTTTGGCTCTTGCCGTACAGTTTATGTCCAAATAAGAATACATGACAGCGGACAAGAAGAGGATGATGAGGGCAGTTGGCGTAATGATGAAGATTGAATGAGTCTTTGCTAATGGGAGAAATGGACGATCCTTTGAATGAAATGTTAGGTATGAGAAATGTATACACTCACAAGTGCAGAGCACTAGAGGCGGATCGGAAAAGTTCAGTGCTGTCAAAGGTAAAATATAAGATTATAAAGATTGGTTGGCTTGGAGTGTGACTGTGATACAGAATGATTTATTCACGAGGTTAGAAACAAATGTAGGGGCGAATGGCAAATTGAGGCCCCTTTTATAATTTTTTATGCAACGCAGTGATAAATGGTACAGGTCCAATACTAGCGACACAGTAGACCTAATATCCATTAGAAATGTTTTAAACTTATCAGTCTCATTTGCAATTAATGAGCATTAATAATGTGTCGCGTGAAAGGGGCAAATGAGGCACCCTGATTGAAAGCTTTTTTGTTGACCTATTTAAGTAAAAATAGTTCAATTGGTTGATGACAATACGAGGGGATTTTTTTTTTTAACAGTAGAGTTCATATACAGTACAAAATATACACACACTAGCCAAAAAGTATTGCAACATGCCAGAAAAAACAATTTACTTTGAAAAAATGGTTTAAAATTGTACAAGGAGTTACAGACTACACATAACGCAATTATTGTCAAAGTAGATTCTTAAAAAGGGCTGTTTCACAGAATCAAATAGCGCGAAAAACGTTTAATTGATGTCACGTTCCTAAATATGGCGCGTTAAAGGAAGCGGGCTAATGATAACTTGCCGATTGTACGCCAGAAGGAATAGGGCACAGGAACATCAAAATGGCTGTAAAATAGTAGCTAATTGAACTGTAGGTTGTTAGGGTTCTGTAATGTGTAGGCAAAAATCGAAGTGGTTGTATGGACCGGAAAGTATTGATAACGTCAATAAAAGATGGGAGCAGGTCCATCACCGTTAGACTCTGCGAATATTGAATGGCAAGACATGCACGTGATAACTTGAAACAAACTTTTAATCGCATTTTGAATTGTTATGTTGTCATGCATTGTGAAACGTGTAATTAGGCCAAATTTACGTACAACACGTGAGTATCATTCAAATTGCATTTCGGATGTCTCAAGAATTTCCCGAATGTATCAAAGCCACGGTCTTCCATCTTTCCGGTCAAACAACTTCCCGATTTTATCGGTAAACATTTAAGAAACGCCTAACGAACCCATACAAAACGTTAAGCGGCTATTTGAAGCCCAGTTCGTCTGTGCTGTATTGCTTTTGGGGTGCAATCGGTAAGTTATAGTTTGCGCCTTTAAGCGCCATATTAAGGAAACATTGACTAATCAAACCAACCGTTTTTCGCCCTCTGGATTCTGGAGGATGACAATGTTATGAAAGCACAACATTGGCAGTTAACCGTGATGTGGGTCATGTATCCATGGTAAATGTGAAATAATTTGTGATATGAATTTCGTTTTTGCATGTTGCAAGACTTTTGGGCCAGTGTGTGTAGTTTATGGGCCATATGGGAGCATTTAAAAGGTTTGTGGGGCAAATGAGGCCCCTTTTAAGAAAAAAATGAAGAAAACACGCCATACGTGTTATAACATTTAGTTTTATAATACTAGGCTGTAATTACTATTTTTACATAGTAAAGTTTTTTGGTGAAGATACAACAAATAATGTAATTGTAACCGTGTGTGTCCATGTAATTATCATTAGGGGCCTCATTTGCCCCATCGGACTTTTTGGGTTCATAGGCATCCGGTCAGAGAAGAAAAGGGAAAGTGGTGAAATTTACTTAATAGTACTGATATTCACAATAGTGTCTTCACAAATAACTAAAGATAAAAATTATTACAATTATTGGGTAGGTACAGATCAACTTTCTGCTCTCCAAAGTGGCGATGCAACTTTCAAAATGTCGATTCTGAGGTGTCCACAACACAAGGTTTTGTGTCTTCTCCTGGCCATGTGCCTAGGGTTAGAAGGTCATCCCTATATTCAATACTGTGCAAGGAATAACACACAAAGCGTAAACCCTTATAGGTCCCTGACATACTTCAGCAGGGAGCTATAATTCTGATTGCAAAATTTGTCCAGGAAGATGTTTTTGGGATCGTTCATATTTGGAAAAGATAGAAGAGGTGCTGGCCAGGGCACAAGTGATGCCATAAAATTAAAGGAAATTGAAAATGAAAATGCAATTGGAAAAAGACAAAGAATTGGAAATGGAAAAATTGCAAAATGAGATAAAAAACAGAAATCAGAGACTTGTCCTGCAGGTGGAGTTTAACTCTCAAGAATACAATCTGGACATAAGCATATCAAAAGAAAGATAATGTCTTGGCAGATGCTTGTCCAGAGCGGGCCTAAATTTGTTCAGAATTTAGTATTACAACTTATGTAATATAGACTGAAGTAAGGCAGCAATGCAAGAACATTAAAATACGAAGTGTAAAATTGCACTGTGTAAATACATGTAAAATTAACCACAAACTGGTTAAAGGTATAAGCCAGTTTTTGGAAAATTTTTCATTTCATCAATGTTTCCTTTTTGAGGGGGAGGATGTTATTGGCCTCCATTTTTCTGAATGAAAACTTTTTTTTTTTTTTAACAAGAATAATCTCTCAGCCTTCTGACCTCCGACGGGGCATTAAAACTCAGCTGAGGGCCTATGTTATGTGGCCTCCATTTTTCTGATTAAAATATTATTTTTTTTTCAATTTTATTTGAGAGAGATTTTCTCACAAGAAAGTATTCTGTTTACTATAAAGAGAGAAACAGGGATATCGCTATTTTTTTTGCTAATGCACCTGTTTAGATTGCCTATATGGGAAGTGTGGAATTCCCCAAGGATCTAAACTTAGAACCTACTGTTTATGCTTTTGGATCAAAACATTGTAAGATCAGGAATTCCCCCCACAAAGTTTATATATATGAAGTCATGTAATTCGGGTGATGAATTCCGATGGGTCAGCTAGTGTAGGTTATGTTTATGCCATGATGCCTGTGTTTGTAATGTCTATTTTTAGACTGGGATCTTGTGAAGTCAGTAATATTATTTGAGATTTGAGCTCAGTCCTCCGTCAGCCGGTTGCAATCGGCTATGCAGTCATGGTTATCGCTGGTTTTATCTTTACAATAATGGTCGATGAATCTCCCACAGTGCCAGGATTTATAATTTCATGTGAGCAAGAGTTTGTAATTATTCTACTGTCGTCTTTGAAGCCAACAAGTGCTGGGAATCAAAATAGATTCCAATTGTTGACAGATAGAAGCGTGGGATTATCTTGGACTGATATCCTGTGGTCGAGAAATTATTTAACCTTGTCGTCTGAACTGCTGACAAAAGTTACCTTCAGGACAAGAAGATCCCAATGGAATATTACCTGAGGAATTTATAATTGGTGACTTTGCATGCCTGTCCATTTTGAAGTCTTCGCTATGAGGACATTATACTTTTTGAATCTGCAACGCTTCTTGTGGACATTCCTGGACATTCTTGAGGACAATAAGTATTAACCATATTGTGGTGTAATTGTGTAATTTTACTATTTATAATGATGTTTTGGACTACCAAAAATTCTGAACCAATGATAAACATTAACTGCTATATTATAATAAAATTCAGATCATTTGCCACAAGCTCATTTTTTGTGTTGAAAGGTATTTCTTTTCTGACCTTAGGCTTACACGAGACGTCATAACATAGCATCCAAACGTAAAACGCAACACACTTGGAAATTACGGTATTTCCCATCCTAAGCCTCAGGTCTAACGATTCAACTTTATATCCGGGTTCAGATCAGATTGTTTATATACTCAAACTTTGAAGTCATGCGGCGATTAATTTTTCGCAAATGTTGACCACTTTGAGTGCTATGACGGGTGTCTCACTAAATTATCTTATTTGGTAAGATTACCGAATAGGTTACCTTAACTTATTTTTACTAACAACCAGGAACGTGCCTTCGAATTCACGTCTTCGAGTCTGGGCTGTAAAAAATAAGCAGTGTCTTATGATTATTTTGTTAAATTTGGATTATTATACTGGGCCGAGTCGCGCTATCACAAGACCGATTCTTAATTAAATAATTACTTCGCATTCTTTAATACTCAACTTATTCCGGGATAATGTTGAAAATCGTTATGGTAATTTTTATCACTGTAATCAATTCGTCATATCTAAAGAACCAGAAAGTTTGGTCTCTTGAATCAAGTTGTATAGTTTTCTTTATGCCCTTAATTTGTTTTTTGTTGGCATAATTGTAATGCAGTTTCCTGATAATGTAAAAAATAATTCCGTTTTTTTTCAAGATATTCATTTTTTGCTTTTTGGTTGTTCCTACGGGTGTTCCAATAAGATGGCCTAGATAAAGGCAGGCTGTATCCGGGGGGGGGGAGTACGGGGGTGCGACGCACCACCCCCCCCCCCCCCCCCGTGACAAAGGTCCGCTTTATCATGTTGAAGGTCCGCTTTATCATGTTGAAGGTCCGCTTTGTCATGGTG
The DNA here is from genome assembly GCA_023653785.1 of Ophioderma brevispina. NCBI lineage: Eukaryota > Metazoa > Echinodermata > Ophiuroidea > Amphilepidida > Ophiodermatidae > Ophioderma > Ophioderma brevispina. The sequence continues at coordinate 6,883 of JAMKCH010034660.1, read as the reverse complement.
CTTGTTTAAAGCTTACCTTGTGAGTAGTGTTTATGAACTGAATAACTATAAAACTTTATGTCAATACACTTTGGGGGTCAATACTACTGTATTACGCCTTACTACTATTATTATTCTGTTGTTTGAACGCCGGTGTTTCATTGTCCCCTTTACCCCTCCCTTGGCTCTGTCAATGTAGGTTTTTAGTAATCATGGCTAATGACTAGTTTTATACACACAGAACGTTTTAGTGTCGAAAAAATGTATTGGAGGCAGCAAAATGCCAAAATTTCATCTCCAGTATTTTTTTTCAGACTGTCTTAAAAAGTTGACTACAGTACTCAACACCGTCATACACGTGTCCTCTTACACCTACTGTATATGATTTTTTTCAGGTTTTTCTTGGCGCTTTGTGCGATTTTGACCAATCCAGCCTATGTCATCATCATCGTCTTTGGCGGTGTGCTTACCTTTCGCCGCCATTAGCCTGGTTTCTTCACATTTGGCTCCAAATATATCGGACACAATATAATGTGTGCCAACTTCATATCTCCTTAAAAATTCTAGGTAATAAATATGCTCATAGATGTAAAAATACCGTGGATGCATGTCAATTGTAATTAGTCATTTGAACCCTGTGACACAGAATGATTCCTCAACATTCATACGTGTGTACTTCATACAAACTGTACGTTTTAAAATATTCGTGCAGGTGGTATGGTTGCACCGGAGCCATCTCTCGGCAACTTTTTAGTCGTGGGGGATCCGTCAAGAGATCAAACTCACCGATATGGATTTGCCCGATGATACTCCTATAGCATACCAATGACGTGTATCTCTCCAGTTCTCTTCTTCCTGGGGTGCGATAATCCAGACGACGATCGCTGGGTTGACTACAACTTATAATACCAAATCCTGGTATGTATGCGTGAAGTTATAAAACTTAATGAATCGTTATTTGTTGTTTGTTAAATTTCGTTGCATGCAAACAAATACAGTCGCTCAGCGTTTCAAACGTTCAGTTAAGTTAGTCATATCTATGGTCGCCTCTCCCACTGCTGATGGAGGCTTCTTCACCAATTCCCGCTTGCCTTTTCTTTAGCTTTCCTTTGCCATGTACGCCTCCTGCATGGCCCCCGGGCATGGCCCCTTATTTCATCCGCCCACCTCCTACACTGTCGGCTTCTTTTCCACGACTACTTCTTGGAGTCCAGTTTATACCCTTTGTTGTTCACCTGTATCCTGTTGTTTAGCCAGGTGGCCTGCCCCAACGCCATTTCGGGAATTACAAACCCTTCCTTAATGTGTCCTGGACATTTGTTTGAGATCGGGTTTTTTTGATAGGTACTATCTTTCTTTCCTTCTGCTATTATAATCATTTTCCATACGCCTCTCTATCACTCTTAAACTTCTTTTGCAGCGTATTTTTTGTTGTTTTCTAAGTCCTCTGAAACCATGAGATAGAACTGGTATTAGGTATGGTTGAATCGCGTTACACTTTATTCTTCAGTTATATAGAGAGATCCTGGTCACGGAAAACGAGGCTGAGTTTGCCAATGGGGGCCGGCTAGTTGGATTCTTCTTTCAGCTCTCCTTCCTTTTCACGAGGGGAAGGAGATGATCCTTGTTTCCCCAGTAGATGCAGTTGTCTACCCCCCAGCTATGCGGTTACCTTGTGAATAGGGCCCGTCAATGTCCGGCATCTAACTGTGGCCGCCTTAAGGTTAATAGCGAGTCCGGGAAGAGAGAGGTGGATAACTTTTCCACTCTAAACCTAAGTATGTCAGGAATGAATTGGATAAAAGGGATCTCAGTTGTGACTAGGCTAGCAACAATGGGGGTGGAGATGTCGCATGCAACAAGACCAACTAAGTATCTGCGACCGCGTATGCGGGTCTCAATGTACCGAGATAATCTCACTAATATAATGGGAAAGTAGGGTTGAACATCTGTTTCTAGAAATCAGCTACTTATTCTCCTCATATACAAGGAATGGATATGTATTCAAGCTTCCCTAGAGATAGCAGCGCACACAAGCGTTGAAAAAAACATGTGCGCTTGGCTGGATTCGAACCCAGCGACCTCCGTCTTTACTAAGCCGGCACTCTAACAACTGAGCTATCACGCTGGGTTTGGTAACGAGAGATCGATATTATCCATAGGTGTTATGTACTTTTGGAAAGTATGTTTTGATTTCTCTTCTTACAAACAGAAATCCAAATTCGTCCTGTTTTATTATGCATACAAATAGAGTTTTAGGGTAATTCAGAGTATTTCCAATACAAACTCTCAGTTTCGAGAACAAATCTGTGTACTTTTCTGGAAATGTCATTTATGGCATTAGAATAGAGCATCATGCAAGACCTGCATTTCTTCTTTTCAAGGAAGCCGATTCTGTGCAGTAATTACTACCATGGCCAAATATACATTTTGAAATGGCACAAGGGCCTGGTCGCACATGGCCAAGATATAAACCTCACATCATACCCACCACCATATATATCACAAGAACTCTCCTAATTTTGAAACCGATTTATTTTAACCATTGAATGTTCTGTGCAGGACCTCAGGATCTGTGGGAAGAAAGTTACATGGGCTTAATCTGCAAGTTACCGGATAGCGATGTAATGCACATTGTCAATGCGCTACGGTCTACTCCCCAGTTTGTGGTAGCGACGGTATCACTTATGTCTCTCCTTGTTACGCAGATGTCGAGGTCTCTGAGACGACAATAAACCGTGAGTAATATACAAAATTTACCAATGTTACAGAGAGCGAGTGAGTGAGTTAGAGAACCACCTTAAAAATTGATACTTTTAAAAGTCCTTGCTCAGAGTCTATATAGATTTATTTTAAAAAAAAAAGACACCTGGAGATTTGTCTTGGGTGTGAGCATATTCGATCGCAAATTCAAATTTTCCATTTAAAGTAATGAATAGTGAAGACAATATATCGATGTGGCCATTTTTGGATGCTTCAAGGTATGACCATATCAATGCGCCGTTATTTTGGTAGTTCTACCGTCATTGCGTTTCATTTGTATAACCTTATTTCCCTACATAGTTAATTAGCAGATGCGCACTTTTTGATTTATACATTATCAGTATAATTATGAAATATCTATTCGATAAAGAAGGCGGAGTCCCCTGGTTATAACATTTTGCCCTTTGGTGCTGGCTGCCCCCGGTTCATTCCCGACGAACCATCTGGCGGAATTACTCCGGTAACTATATTTGATTTAATTTGCATAAGAACTCTGGTAAACTTAAAAATTTTGCTCTCTCCGTGGTTCATATGGACTTGAGCAAATGAACCGTGATGAAAATACCTCGTCCTTTTGGAGGGACTTAAGCGATTGGTTCCGTTACGTGAAAGTCATACTGTCCCCTAAACGCACCTTTCTTAGATTAGGATTATAAACCCGTGTCGGTCCTAACCGGTTAACATGGTTAAGCCCTCATGGAACCCTAGGCATCCCATTGAAAGTAGTGTCTGAACACTTAAAAGGGGGGGGGGGGGTTGAAGCAGTATCGTTTATTGGGCGACTAATGTGTCCGTGGTCGGAAAAACTAAATAATGGCAAGGCGCAGCCCGAGCCACATTATTTTAAAGTGTTTTCCCGGCCAAGGACTACATTATTAGAGCCATAGGTGATACTGCAAACACTTTATTTATTACCAAAAACAGCTTGATTAATAAGAAAATTGTAATGCGACCGTATGGCCAGAATTAATGGGCAGTAAACTACCACTCAGAAGGTCCATTTTCAATAATGGGCAGCAGAGGGTAATAGATCCGAGTATGAAGATAGACCCATAATTATGTAGCCCAACTGTATTTCAATAAATGCCTCAAGACATATAATCGTACATACTCTAGAAGCTAGCACCTTTTTTAAATTGAAATCATACGGATTAATCGATGATGGATCCCGTGATGGATTCGTCTTTATACCGATAAAACCAAAATTACCTACAATTAAATAGGGATACCGAGATCATTGCTGACGTTTTACTGGCATTTCTTAACACCATCATGTTTATATTATCACTTAAATGCATAGGAATCTCAAAAGAGAAAATCTCGGATATCAAATGTTTATCAAAATCGGAACCTGTTTGATTGATTAAAAAAATCTTTCCAAATTTGTCTTCGTCGTGCCCTATAACAGACTGGAATGCAAAACAATGGCATTATTACCTACTAATACAGCTGTTGTGAACATGTGATAACCACGTCATGGCGTAAAATTAGATCTGAAATTAAGAGCATTTTCGAAAATAGGAAGAAGTTTTGGCAAAAATTTACATCAGTACTTTCTACAACAGGTAACCTTTTGAAGTTTTATGGATCTCCAGTCTTGCGATATTCATGGGGTATACTTAATCCTTAACATTCCGAAGGGTTTTGTTATTCGTAGTTTTGCAACTCGGGCGCCATTTGATTTATTCCCCCCTAAGTAACTTGCGTAACTGGGGCAAAAGATCTACTGATAAATGTAAGCTTGGGGAAATGTGGAAATAGAGGGACTTATTATGTTCTGAATTCATTACATGGGTCTCTGGAAACAAGGGCGGTTGACCTGGAGGACAATAAATTCTCATTAGTGTGAATTCTCATATGATAAAAGCGTAAAAACCTATTCTCAGTTCTGCCACCGTCTTTGCCGACCTACAGGGGTTATTCAACCTGCGGTGCGTCCATTCCTCCAAATATTATGGTTACCAACCTAAAGCCAGATTGGTTGTGTTACACGAAGACGGTGTCATGATTGACCTCGTTGAGCCAGCGGTTCCGTTCGGAGGACCAATATTGAAAAAGCCCATATTATAGAAGTCAAATACGCTGAACCTGGTTGAAGACTACTAACCAAAAGGGTTATGCGTCAGATCGTTCGATTGTGTTGCAATCGGTTAGCGTGGCTATCACTACGGATAATGCGAAAAAACGTTATGTTCGAATTTTTCAGGCTGGTCGGAAAGTATCAGGACCTGAAGAAGGAGCTTCGCCAATTTGGCTTTAATTGAGCTTTACCATCTGGAACCCGTTTGCACCCTGTTTGGGAAAACTCTCCCTACATTTCCTGCTAAACCCTTCTCCCGGACTCCATGTTTTCCAACCAAACTTGTTTTATCTTTTTAAATAGTGTAAAATCTATTTTTCTACTTGCCTGTGTATGTAATAGTGGGTTAACCCTGCAGTGTCTGGGTTCTGCCCGACTGTGTCCTGGTTTTGTGTACAATCTGTTGTTGTTTTTCAAATAAGATTTGAATGAATGATGATATACTTTTAGGCAAGCCAGGGGATATCCAATAAAATAAAAATAAAGTTGTATTTCATTAGAGAGATGATATACAAAACATACCTTCCGGGTATAAATACAAGTGAAAACAAATTATCTTCGGTACATTGTCCTGCATTACAAGTCACCTTTCGCACTTTGTAAAAGGCAGTAGGCATTGCCATTCAACCTTTACACATAAATAACGTAGATGTTACAAACATATTTGGAATTGAGTCTTCCTTCCATGAACTAATTATTTCGTTTTTGAATTATTTTAATTGCTTTATAAAAACGTTAATGAGGACAATACTCTTTTATATAATTTCCCCCTATTTTCAAATGCATGCCTTTGTCTTGATAATTAGGGCTGGCATACAAGAATGCCTTCTCCAAGATCGAAAACAGTAATGTTCGAAAAAATGCAAATAATTATCAAATGCCATTTCACGTGTTGTATAAACGTCCCACCTTCCTTGAATCGTGGTTATGATAGGTTGTTTATTTCAGAAGAAAGACCACACACTCGTATCTATATTGCACACTATCGAATGGTACTTTAGAGGCTTTCGGATACTGGCATCTCAACTATAGAGCTTTTAAAAACGTCTAAGGATACCAATTGACAATATTAAAAACAATCATACTGAATATTCTTCAAATAAAAACAATACCCATGCATCTTTTGGTCGAAGTTGAGTTAGTTGAGTTATTTGCAAGTGTCTTGGTATGTGGAAAATTGTGACAGCTCTAAATCACTAATTTACAAACCGATATCACCCCCCCCCCCCCCATAAAAACCCCCCAACAAGCCGCAGAGGTTGTTTTGAACCAACTCACATAATGCATTGCAACTGGGCCTATACTACACTGTACCTAAACGCATCGTTAACACTTTGTGGGAGTATAAAAGCCAGGATTGTAGGTGTTTAAGCCAGGTTAATGTAGTTAAGAATGTGTTAATGTGTTAAGAATAGATTCCTGTGGGATCACATGACAATTTTTATCGAGGTAAATTTTACCCCAAAACTGGTGCCATTGTGCAATGGTCTCAATACACCCCTCTGGAGGAGCGTGGGCCCTCCTAGCGGTTAGGGTGCTTGCCTGTGCGTGGCGCAAATTTACCAACAAAAATTCCCCGAGTTCGAATTCCCGGTAGGGTCGGTGGCAATTGCTGGGATTTTATTCGGGGTACGACAATTTGGATGGACTTGTTAACAGATATTGATTAATACAGAATACCGATCTCCTCCATGGTTCAATTGGAATTGGGGAAATGGCTCATGAAAGCATCCCGCCTCGGATGGGGGGGGAGGGGACGTTAAGCCGTCGGTCCCGTGTACAGAGATGTCACAAATGTACATGTACATCGCAATCGCAGTCAGTGTCGAATACAGTTAGGGTGTAAACCCCTTGACTGTTCCCAATCCGCAACCAGCCCTCAAGTAGGCGGCCAGTTAGGAGCGTCGATCTGGATACACGCGGCCCCCGGATCAATCAGCACACTTGAATAAATCCTGACGCCACCACAAGCCATTACCAATGACTTGTGGATACGCTAAGCAGAAGACCACTTTTGGATTTACTGACTCTACGTAGTCAGGTTGTCTTGAAGAAACGGGC
>JAMKCH010034659.1:0-34592 GCA_023653785.1 Ophioderma brevispina | reverse complement strand
GAGGTACCCAAATTGTTTAAAAGTGTCAAAATTTAATTGTGATCGGCATTTAAAGACACTATCAGTGATTTGCTAAATCAGCAAATCGAAAAAATCATCAAAAATCAGATTTTTGCATGTACGTAACAAGTACAGGTATCCTAACATACCCTGCAAATTATAAGACCAGAAGCAACCTAATAAGGACAGAATCAGAGATTTTAGTCATTACTGTCCGAACGGACACTTACTACAACACGTAATTGAATGGAGAATCTTATCTTGGAACACTGCCGTGTTCTTCCTTTTCTGTTAATTCTACAGCTGTAAAAGGTAACTTATGAGAATTCTACAGACTTATCCTTCACTTTGAAGCTATTCCTGCAAATTTCAAATATTTTTCAAATCACTGATAGTGTCTTTAATGAAAAAAAGTAAGTTGGTGACCCCCATTTTTTGTGGGCCGCCAGCTATAGCTGGCAGGACCACTTAGCAATCCATTGTGTGTGTGTGGATGTGTGTCACTAAATTGTTTTTTTTTAAATTCACCTCAATTGAAAAGTTGAAGTTCAATTGGAACCAAACTTGTGTCAAAGGTGCACCATGGGATCCCTCTCACATTGATGAGGTCGAAGATCATGTGCCTAGGTCAAAGGTCATGGAGCGGCCCACAGCTTACATTCTTTGATTATAGCGAGCGCAAAAGCCAAGAACTACACAATTCTAGTTTATTTCAAAATTTAACAAAAAAATACTTGAAAATTACAAAATTCTATCGAGTTAGTTGTTATATTGTAGTCAATTCAAATATCAACTTGTTACTTTTCCCACAGACTTGCATGGTTTAAAAAGTGACAATTACCCTTATTTTTAGCTATAGCTAAAAAAGAAAGTTGGTAAGGTGACGAAAAAAGAAAACCCTGTTTTACGGGCGAGCGGACCTTTCGAGTAGGGTCAGTCGGTCGGGCAAATTTTTCTTTTTATTTTTTTTTTATTTTCTGGAGCCCCAAATTGGTCTAAAATAGTCCCAAAATCTGAAAAATCAAGAGAAAAATGACAATTTTTTACAAACAATTTAAAAAAAAAATGCCAAAATTGATAAATTTGGGCTAAAAACAGGCTGATTTTACATGATTTTTGGAAAAACTAAAAAAAAAATTCTGCAAAACTGAAAAATCAGGGTCGGTCGGGCCCGTAAAACAGGGTTTTTTATTTTCGTCGCCTAACCCATTTTTTTCAATTTCAGATTCTTGATCAGCACCGTTGAAAATACCATATATGAGTAATGCACTAACATGTCAAACCAAAGAAAGTCCTACTGTTTTTATGGACTACACTATTTTGTGGGTATTAATTAGGGGTTCATTCATAGTATTTTGGGTATGAATGCTTGTTTATGCCCGAGGGCTTTACCATAAACAACGTTCATACCCAAAATCCTATGAATAAATCCTGTTCATGTTTACCGTACATTCTGCTAACTATTACTTACAAAATTAATCATTAAATATCATATTGAAATTGCATGATTTTTGGTCACTTTCGGGGTTTGTCACGGCAGCCACGTATAAACGCTTGTTTATTCATGGTCATGTGACATGTATTGACCAATTGCGTACACCGCTTCATACGAGGTAAACATGAATATACTGATTCAACCAAAAACCAGCTTGGTGAAACTTCCTCACAAGCATTTTATTAAAGTAATTATATCAAAATATCATTACAGATGTGTAGGAACTTCAATCCATTATTGGGCCCTTCACAATTGATCCTACAATCTTGTTCATAAGTCCTTGGAACACTTGTTAATATTGGCAGCTATGCAAGAGATACAGGCTTGAAACGGATTGTAACTAGTAACTGTAACTTCCAAAAAAAAAAAAAAAAAAAACCCCCCCGTCTCCTCCCAAATCGTGTTGATAATAATATGCAGCGAGATTGACCAAGTGTATTTTGCTTATGCAAGAGTGTTCTAACAATTATGAACAAGATTGTAGTTTCCTGTTGCCACCCACATCTAGAAGCCACATGACTATTTGGAGTCACATGACTATTTAAAGGTACATTTCATGATCCTAACACCTTCATTTTGTTTATGGTTCATTAGATATCCTTGAGAAAAGGTTGTTTCCAAAGTTCGGTTGATTCTGATGGTGCATTTTGATATTATGAGCAAATGTGTATATCATGGTGCCCCACTGGCCACAGTGTATTTCTGTCTGTTTAAAATACAAAATTACAATTCTTCCAGAGTAATGGAATTTACACGCAAGATTAGGTACATATAATTTACTTTGGCCAACGGTTAAGATGATATAAAAATATCAAATTTGTTTGCGGATGAAGCTGTGGATCACAAAGTGCCCTTTCAAGAAATGATGTTCATGTTGATGCAAGAAGAATGTGTCCCCGGCGTGAAAATATAAAAAATGGGCGATCGTGGCAAAGCCAAGACCCATTATTCAAATGTTTTTACTGGCGAGGACACATTATTCGGCATAAACATGAACCTGAAACCCTTATTTCTATGTTATTACCCTAAGCAAAGAAATACTTTTTTCAAAATGTTGTGCCCCTGAAATCGTACTGGATTAACTTTTTTGAATTTTTATTTACAAGCAATAATAAATTGTGTTCAGTCCTACTATTAATGAGGCAAATTTATTGAAAAAGTCCTTCAGGAAAGTGATTTTTTCATTTTTGGGCAGGAGGGAATTTCTGCACATCATAAAATCGTTTTTTTTGGACAATCACCTAAAAGGCTAAATCCTCAATTCCAAAGTTGGAGATTAGATAATTTTTTTTTTGATGCAGTAACATTATTTGTAGGTACAAACAAGTGGCCATAGGAAACTGTGTATAACAAAAATTCCGGATACAGAATTTAAAAAACAAAGATTGGTGATTTTTTTATATGGAGGGCTTAGTTTGAGCTTAGCTCTTCACACAGTGATTACTATTATGGACAAGTATTCCTGTGCAAAAAACCACAATTTCTTGAAAATTGAGGGCGCCCTCATCGGGAAATCTCGAGTCGCCTTTAAGAAAAAACATTCCATAAGCAAGATAGGAAATGTGCTAGTCCTTAACACTTAATGACCAAGAGGAGTGTTCATAATGGACCCCAAAATTTGTTTTCCCCCACCCCCGCTGGCCACGTTAACGTGTGGGATTTTTTGCGAACGTTTTTTATTTTAATTGTCTGACTTTTAACAACGCTTCTCTTCTACCCAAAAAATTAAAATCAAAAATCGGACCAAGCCTTTAATGAGTTAATTTGTGGAGGGTCCCATGGAACCCCCTTTGGGCACTAACGGTAGTCATCTGAGAATATTTTTTAAAATCAAAGAACCAAAGGTATTTTTTTTTTGGCTGATTAATATGTTCACAATACATGTAAGTAACAATTATTAGTAATAATTAAATATAATTAACCCTTTAATGTGCTGAGTAACAAAAAAACAATGTCAACATGGAAATTGCTTCAAACGAAAAAAATACACCGTTACTGTACACCTCAATGGGAAATGATTGTGTATTTTGGTCAACACCTGTACACCAATACAGAATCCCACAACTGCAGCGTTTTTTGTGTTAAATGTATTAATTTGGGTCGTCTAGAATGAGATCTCCATGAAAATTAAGTTTTCAAAAGTTTGACGTAAGCGCAAGCTTATTTGAATTTTTCTTTTCTGTCTTTTTGGCCACAATTTTTTTGCATGTTTTGAAACAGTGTATTTGCCCCTATTTGCACCCACATAACACTTTCATTTTTATTGCTGATTTGGGGTGTCTTATGACCCTTCACATGTGGTAAAAATTTCGTGCAAAAATTCCCTTGGAAAGTGAGTTTCCTTGGGGGCCCATGGAAGCCCCCCACCCCTGGGTGCTAACAGGAACAGAGTGAAAAAACCCCTTAGTCGATTTAAGAGACATGAGATTCGAAAAGAGCGCCCCCATTGTTTTTTTCGAACCCAGGTTTTTTTGCATATTTTTGTAATGCTTATCAAATGCATTAGACCACACCTGAGAGTAATACGCCAGAATATGCCGTCTTTATGGTAATAAGATGATGATTTTAGTACTTTTCTGTCTTGCACGAACAGAACTCAAAAGCACGCTATTTCTATGGGGGAAATTACGATAGTCAGGCAGTTCAAAACAAGGTTTGCGGTTTTCTTTCGGCTTGTTTGTCCAATAAAACCTTTGGAAAACGTTCTCGGTAGGTGGTCTATACATCCGATCAAGTGCAATTTGAGTGAAAAAAAATAAAAAAAATAAAAAAAATCTCCTGTCCTTTAATGTTTAAGGCTCCTCATAAGTATGACGCACACACTATAGTTCATCATACAACATTTTAAATAACAGCAGACTAGGTATCAATTGGAAGGGCCTTACCTTGAGGTTTTTCCACATCTAGTGTGTCTTGCAGACTCTTGACCATGAAATGCACTGGGACTCCCGACACCCCTTCCTTCTGGAATTGTTTTATTGGTTTCCGGCAGTTAGGACATGCTACTTCTTTTTTGCCTTTACAAAAATCCCTCCAACAGTCATGGAAAACGAATGAAGACATGGTAGGCCACGATGATGGCAATATCGATCCAAAACCTATCCCACACTCCAGAAAATTTTGATAAGTTTTTCCACAAGAATTTCCTCTTCCATATTCCAATGCAGGATGTTCTATAAGTTTATGACTAAGGCTCAACCGACTTAATATTTTCATGAATTTCATGAGTTCACTGATTCTGAGCAAAATGTTGACTTTCTGTTGGATTTCCTTCCTCTGTAAATCATACAGGGTTTTTAGATTTAGCAAGTGATGTACAATCATTGCTATTGAATACAATGTGTAGTCATTGAAATATTAATGTAAAATAAACTCACATTGGTTGAATTGGTTTAGCAGATTGTGGTAACATTATGCATTTTGTTTATACGCATCAAATTTGGAAGAGAATTTAATTTGGAACCCTAGAAATGGAACCCATCTTCTCAGGTTAAAGCACTATCAGTGATTGAAAAATACTTGAAAATTTGCAGGAATAGCTTCAAAGTTAAGGATAATCTGTAGAATTCTCATAAATAACCTTTCCCAACTGAAGAATTTACAGAAAAAGAAGAAAACGGCGTGTTTCAAGATACGATTCCCCATCCAATTACGTGTTGTAGGTAAGTGTCCGAACGACAGTAATGACTAAAATTTCCGATTCTGTCCTTATATGTTCTTTCTGTCTTATCATTTGCAGGGTATGTTAGGCTACCTGTACTTGTTACATAATACAATGCAAAACTCTGAGTTTTGATGTTTTTTCTCGATTTTCTGATTTAGCAAATCAACTGATAGTGCCTTTAAAGTTCAAGGCAGGCATCTAGAAATGTCACAAAAGGTCAAATGTCAAATTGGCATGAAATGATGTTAAAAGGTGCAGAAATTTTGTAAATAGCCACAATGCACAAAAGACAAAATTAAAGCCACATCACTCTTTTTTTTTCCCAATTTCAGAATTGCTCAATTTTTACTCTAAATTGCTAGTGTTAGGTCATATCAACACCTTAGATTAACCTTTCTTTGAAAAAAAATCACTAAAATTGCTTTCAAACTAAAATAAGGTTGCTTTTTTTTTTCTGTGATATGTAGTGATTTCACATTATAGATTAGACATGCATCGATTCCCTATCCCTACCTTTTAATTGTGTATAGAAATACTTAAAATGAAAACAAAAGGCAATTTGTAATGCTTATATTTCAATAGAAAACTTAGGCTGAATTTCGTATTTGCTCCTTAGAAATTAGAATTTCAACTACCAAAGAAAACTTTCCTCAGCTTAATCCTTCAGATGGGGATTTGACACCAGTGCAAACAGATTTTCATTTTTTTTAGGACAACTTTTTAGACCTAATATTATTAGTAAACCAAGCATAAATATCACGTTTCTTAACAAATACGGGTGTTAGTCTTAGCCCACTTTAAAAAAAACAAGGGTCCTTTACTCACAATTTTCAATACAACAGTGCAAAACAATGGACCTTGATGAAAATAGGGGCATGATTTTGTTTAAGCATTGTAAGAAATTGCTAATAGTGCTTTTAAACAAACCTTGACAATTATTTTCTATGAACCAAAAGTGTGTTTAATAAAATAATGCGGTCCTCAGAACTTCCAGTGTTATTAGACCCTCCCCGGGGGTCTGTGGTATATCCCTCTGAGCCACCCAGAGCACCGACCCTTGCAATCTGTTGGATTTTGTCCTACAAGTTCCCGAACTTTTGGGGAACGTCTTACCAATCTAGTACTGCGATACATGCTTATCGACTACCGATCCTGGTTTGGCTTTTATTTCTGTGGTAAGAGATATTTACCGAAACCAAATCAACTCAGTCCACTGACCATATGGCACACACATGAAACCCTGAGGACCTCCTGAGAGATATGCCTGACCGAAATCCTCATTGTGTTACAAGCGCTATTTATTAAACCCTCATTGCAGTATCAAGCGCATGCATTGCATTCTTTCATTATATATAAAAAAAATAAAAAAAGTAAAAACACCAATTTAACTTAAAAATACTCGTTGCAGTGGTCTAAATGTAAAAAATCAAAATTTGGGCGCTGACTTTCGAATGCTTCGCATCCTGTCTTCGCATCTGTAAAATTGCTGTCTGAGAAGACAGGCTCTTTGACACTACAAATTCCTCTTTGTTTTCCTTTTCCCCTTTGGGGTGGTTTTTCTTTCCGGTTAAAATCCAAACTCAGTGAAATTTCCTTGGGTACATGCCTAAAACCCGGGGGTGGGGTACTCAATGTTCAAGGTCAGGGGATGATCCGCTCAAGTAGGTCATTTTTTCAGGCGTAATCATTACCTTATGTTTGATCATTTTCTCACAATCAGACTTGTAAGACATGGGTCTCATTTTTTCCCAGAAACCTGCCTCAAAACATTGTTTAAAAAGTTAAAATTTTCTGTGCTCGCTGCATGTGAGCCCCAGAAAATTTTTAAAAAATGGGCATAATATTAAATAACACGGTAAATTCTTAGGGGAACACACATTTTTCCTGAATCTAAATAAAGCACACAACAACCGACATACGGTGAAAATCCTGGCATCCTTCGAGCCATACAGATGTGTGGTTTTAACAAAGTAAGGGATAGACTGCCCCTAACGGAAAATGGGTGAACTTGTGAACCAAAATGTGAAAATGTAGATTTTACTATGCTAAGTGTTTTGGGGCTTTTTGACCCTCGTCTTTTCGAAGGGATATTTTAGCTCCCCTTCTAGTTTATTCATCTTATAGCGGAGGAGCTCGGACCCAGGTCAACATCATCTTTAACCCCCTCAAAAAAAAAAAAAACCCCCCACCCCCTTTAAATTTTTTATTCCCCCCTTTTTTTTTTTTTTTTTTTGTTTTTTTTGTTTGTTGTTTTTTTTTTTTTAAAAACAGTTTTGTTTTTTTTTTTTTTTAAAAAAAAACACATTTTTTTTTAAAACAAAACGTGGGTTTTTTGTTGTTTTGTTTTTGTTGTTTTTTTTTTTTTTTTTTTAATTTTTTAGGTTTTTTCTTTTTTTAAACAAAAACCACCATCAACCCAACCACAAAAAACACACAAAACAAACAACCCAAATAAAACCAACCATTTTTGGGTTTTTGTTGGAGTGTGTTTTTTTTGTTTTTTTTTTTGTTTTTTGTTTTTTTTTGTTGTTTTTGTTTTTTTGTTTTTTGATTTGGTGTTTTTTTTTTTGTTGTATTTGGTGTTTTTGTTTTTCGTTTAAGAATATGGTTTGGGTTTATTTTTTTTTTTGTTGATTGATTGTTTGTTTTATTTTGTTTTTTTATTTTTGTTTGTTTTTTGTTTATATTGCGTATTGGTTTGTTTTTTTATTTTTTGTTTTTTTTTTTTTTTGGGTTTTTGACACCTTTGGTAGTTGTATGGACCCTCTACATAATGCTGGGTAGGTGTACTCTCAAATTGGTGTATCACTTTTCAGTAGGGGCAATTTTAAATTTACAAGTGGTCAAATTTTATAAATGCTCCAATCATTTGAACTGTATGCCATAATTGTCTTCTATCCTAAGGATCCAAAACTGTATAGTTGTTTAACCATCTATGACCCTTCGGAGTATTAAAAGGGATTAGCAGCGATTTGCCCATCCGAACCATGGGAAAAATCTCAAAATTCTATTATTATTTTGTGTACTGCGTAAAGATATGCGAACATAACTTGTAAGTGGTTGGCTTGAATCCCGCTTTATTAACGCCAAGGCAGTCACTTTTTACCTGATTTGGTAATTTCTATACATGCGTATCAAAATTCCACTTGAGATCCAAAAGCCTGGTCCCCGGCGAATATTACAGATTTCAGCGTGATATTGTGCACAATGATCATACATTTGACCTTGAACACAAACATTGATTTTTGTTTATCTTACTGGTGTAAACCACTATCAGCTGTTTGGGCAGATTGTGAATGGGCCGTCACTGTAAATGTCTATTTGCGGAGACGGTATGACAAATTTTCCTCCAATACTACTTCATTTTTTCACCCTTTGGGTTTTTTTCTACCATAAAGCAGTTATATGGAATTGTACACACTTATCCCCAATTTAATAAGTTTGAAAAATGCATTTCCACATTTTTTTTCGTTTCGCCTCGATTCATCGCTGCAATCCCTTTAGCCTTTATCCGAACGGTTGACCAGGTGTGAAAATAATCATAGTCCGGCAGGAATCATAGTCCGTGCTCCATAGACGACAACGGAAATAAAGCGTGAAATTAATTTCGCGTGAAGAGTCAACTGAGCCATTGCCCTATGATTCACCATTGGTCCCGGACTGTGAGCCCGGAGGGACTATATATCCTGTCACACTTGTGATAATACATGATGCCAAATCTTGATCTGAAGAAATTGTAATTTGTATTGAACGATCGGAGATTAAAACCTTTTCGGAGTAGTGATGTTTTTTTCAGAGAAAAGACTTCGAAATAATGATCTCCGGATAATAATGACCCTTCGGAACAAAAAAAAAAATTCGGAATTATGAGCTTCCATGGAAAAGTGTTTTCGGAGTAAGTAAGAACCGTTGGGAAAAAACATTTTGAGCAATGACATGTCGGAATATCGAACTGTTCCCCGATAGGGCACCCCAAAAACAGTCACAACTTATGAATAACAGAGATATTAACAGTTTTACCCACCCATAACAGTTAAATGAATGCCATTTTCGGATCGCTAATAGCCTCGTTCCCAGGGATCCCAGATTTTACGGAAGTGGTCAAAAATTTTGGTTCAGAAGAAAAGCTACTATTTTTCTCATTTACATGTTGAAATCTTAGGGGTAAAAGATGTTTGGTTCAGATGGTATCAGCGGAAAAATTTTGGTGGCGAATTCTCCCTTTTACGCTGGCTAGACATATGTGATGAGATCAAGCAAAGGAGTCTGAAGTCAGTCAGTTCAATTTTACTTTTTTCAGGTAGCTGTACGCACCAATTTCAAAAGCGACATTTTGCTGAAATCCCATTGAAATCGACCAAGTACTGCCAAAGATATGATCGTTGAAGTGTGGCCAAACAATAGGAAAAACAAAAGACATTTTCTCCTTTGTTTGGGGCTATATCTCAAAATCAATATTGCGACTTCCGACTCATTTGCTTGATCCAAATCACATATTCAAATAGCACTTGGCCGGTTTTTCTTTACATTATGCAAGACTAAAAAAAAACTTTGTCAATTCTTGAAATGTTGAGGTAAGATCAGACTGATAGCTGAGATTTTCAGCCCCACACCTCCTCGAGAAAAATGGAGAAAAAGTGACAGGATGCAATGCAGTCAGAAAATAAGGGTTTTATATCTCCGTGTTGTATTTGACAGTACACTCAAATTTCTTGTGTTGTTGGAAAAAACAAATTAACCTAATAAAATTCAGCCACAACAGTTGCTTTAATTTTATTAGTATTATTAAAAAAAAGAGACACTGATTTTTAAGTTTGAAATACTCCATTGTAAGTTTTTTTATTACAGATAAGTTAATGAACAAAAATTTTCGTGACCTAACTTTCTTAAAGGCGACAACCTTTCCGTAATATTAAAGGGTGCGTGTTTCGATCGTGTTTGGGACCCAACTGATTTACCCGGAAGTAATATCGGATATTGATTATCAGATGAAAGGCCGTATTTTTTCTCTTGTCGTCTGAAATTTGAACCCTCGAATTCCATTTCATTACCAAGATAAAACAAAAAAACCGCCGTTTAGTGGTTAACCACTTTATTAGCACAGTATGAATTGGGCTTTGCAACATGCAATTAGTGCGTATACCATCACACCGCAAACAAGTTTGTTTCCCACTGTCCTTGATGGGGTGTATGTGCAAGTGCAGGCTCTCATATCAAGTAGAGAACACAATACACCATAAATCGGAACAACCACTTTAAGTATTGTAATTAGAAAGTTCGTATTTCATAATTTTAGTTTTTAAACAATAATGGAATTGAATTTAAGTTATATATACTCCCGCCTAAAAAAATCAGAACGATGTTGGAAGATGGCCATCAACCATTTCTTCAACTTGCTTTCAAATGAATGCGCCAAGCCCAGCTGGATAAATCTCTCAAACTTCACATCATGCTCGTTATCAATGCACAGTAGGTATAGCCGGGGGGGGCCAAGCTTGCCCCCCTGTGGGATCTTGCCCCACCCTTCCCCCTGAAAAAAAAGTGGCGGTACACCCACTGTAATGCATTATGGATTACAGGTCAATAAGCAAAACACATACGGGAACAACGCTCCTGGCATTTATTATTATAATTCACCTACATACCCTTTTAATACAGTAGTTTATATCGTTCGGATTTTGTAGGCGGGGAGTATAATTTAAAGAAACAATATTGTTAGAAGTAATAATTGATTTCTGTTTGACATTTTTGCCAAATTTCTGTTACTATTTCAGCCAAAAGAGGATTGCGCTATTTTAAAGTTTTATATTTTAAAAAGTTATGTTCTATGGATTTAATTTTAATAAAAACCCTTCATGCATCAGTTGAAGTACAAAATCGATGTGTTAAATCGTTTTCGATTTAATCAATTTTAGAATGGATTCGTATTTATTTATTTCATTCTTATGTTACCTGGGTGAACCAATCAGCGCACTGCACTGCTTCCATTGGTGCCCAGGTGGCACAAGGCCAACATTAAAATACTTAAAAGAGGTAATTAATAAAAAAAATACAAACATAAACCAAGTTAACATATACCATTGTACACAATATCAAAAGGTAAAAATTACATATTATGACAGCAAAACTTATTTTTTTTAAAGGAATTAGTATAAAAGTTAAAAAAATATAGATATTTAAGAGGAAAAATTAAAATTAAAAAAAAAAAAAAAAAAAAAAATTGCAAAATAGGAAAACATGTGTGGTGAGAAGGTTGTGTGTTTCCTCCACCTGCACTGGGATAAAATGAGAGGCATGAGAGATGGGCAAACAACCAAATAACACGTCCTGACTGGACAGTACATGGTCAAGGGCCAAGTCTCACGGGGCCAGATAGGAGAGATTGCCAACGGCCAGATGCCGGCCGTTGCCCCAGCAGGGTGCGTTCAGCCCAACACCCCACCGCGCGAGACACCTCCGATCCGCCAGGGTATGATTTCAAGAACACACCATGACACCAGAAAGGTCCCGCCGGAGACATGGCGGACAAGGCACAACTCCACGGGAACACGACCCACACATCGCCCATGCGCATCCCCGCCCCCCAGCCCCAAGAAGACCCATCCAGACCATGATCTTCCCGCCACAAACCCCCATATCCCGGGGTCCGGATGCCCCCCGTCCACCCCATCCCACCAAATGCAGGACATCGGTGGGAGAGACACAATAGAATATCTGTCACCATTTACTATAAATTGAACGTTATTCCATAAAATTAGGACAATCATTAATCAATTTGCTGGAACTCAAGTGATTATATGTGTGCAAGTTAGTCAAAATGGCACCATCTGGATAACTTATGAATATTTGTGACTATTGCTTTATCATTTGGAGAATAATTTGCATGATTACTCCCTCTCCCCATCTCCTCGGCCCGTCCCATCCACTCTCCCCCTCCACGGGCCCTCTCCTCCTCTCCCTCGCAGTTGCAGAACCAACCTTTGCAATGGGGAGGCGGCCCAGAAGGGGTGTCCAAGGATTTTCTGAGAGGGCGGAAGTTTGGGTCCCTTCTCATAGACACTTACAAACGATCAGTTATTGGGGGGAATGGGAGGGGGGGTTGGGCGCTTCTGAGCCGGGGTTTTGTGACCCCCTGCCCCCACTGGTTGCCGCACTGCCCCCTCGCTCCTCCTTCTCGCTTTCTGTTTCTCTTTCTGTCTGTCTCTTCCTCTTTCTTTCCTTAATTTTACCCTTCATTTATTTCCTTTCTTTCGTATAATTTGATGAGAGAATCGGCTTTCTTTCCTTTTTCAACCCTTTGTATTCACCACAACAGATGATTTTTTTGTTTCCTTTTTTCCCCCACTCAAATGTGGTGAGTTCCCACGGGATTTCAGAATGCATGCACCTAACAGACAAATGAGTAGCTTTAGTTTCAGATTATATTTTTGTTTCATTTTAGTAGTTCTCTGTCTCTCTCTATTGAAAATGATTTTAGCTTTTTCAGCTAACCGGTGTATTCATTATTATGTAGGCTACCACCATGATATGGAAATGTTATGTTGGTTCTATATTTGAAATTATTTGGCAACTGAGTTCTACTCCCTCCCACCGTCCCATCGAGGGAAATCCCAAACCCCCCCCCCACCACACCACACACCCAAAGTAACACCCCCCCAACTTCCTACTGAAAAATAGATAGAAACTCTGCAAACTGCATAACAAAACAAAACAAAAAAGAAAAACATTTGCTTTTGCTTTCTTTAATGTACATTTCAAAATTTTCACAATAACAAACTGAACCGGATATGAACAACGTATACCAGCGCGTACATACTTCAGCTCAGACGGTATGACCTTTTGACACTCCCTAAATAAGAGCTCTCCAAACGTCAACGCGCATTCTCCATTGCTCTTGCATGTGATTTGGTCAAGCTAGGATTTGAATAAACATTTGGGGAGGAGCAAACATGATTGACGGGAAGTCAACCATTGGGAGGGGAACCGTGATTTGTTGAACTTATGGTTTGTAGACACTTTCCTACCAGATTCCACAGGCTCGGCAGCGAGTGGTATTTTTGGGATTTTGTAATCAGTGGACCGTTGATTCTTACTATGCATAAGTGGCGGCCATGGGGTCAAAAGGTGGCAGCGTAGTATTAAAGGACCAATGCCCATGGGTGTCAGGAGGACCCAGCCTGATTTTGTTTTAGGATTTTATTTTTTGTTTGTATATAATTTGATGCATCGTTGTTGGTGAGTGCAATTCCAAATAATAAGTTTGATTTTTATGTATATTGAACCTACTTGCCCTGAATCTGAAGCAGAGCCGAGACTGTGGGGACAGGCTACCGTTTGTCTGCCACGTGGTTTGTGAATGGGGTCACCAAGTCACATGAGGTCACCAACATTGGGTCACTACCCAAGGTCCATTGTATGCAAATATCATGAAAATGGTGGCACATATGTATAAACAGTGGGCAATTATATTATGGTAACATTTTTACCACAGACACACATATACAAAGACAGATATACACACAGACAGATATACACACACAGACACACTACCACAGCCATCCATATGTGCCCTCGTGCAGACGACACAAAAAGGGTAATTAATTAGCAAACGATATTCTCCGGACTAGTCTGGCGAATAATACCACCGCAAAGTCTATTCCCCGGACGTTGATATTTCAATTCCTCCAACTTTAATCGTGCATAAATTATCTTTCAAGTCAATTCTCCATACTTCCAACAATCCGCCCCGGACGGGATACTGACCCACTTTTTCTGCACCCAGTTTTTGCTCAGAATTTAGCAGCCTTACGGAATAAAGTAGCAAAGCACCCTTGCACTCATTCCGTCAGGCTGCTGAATTCTGAGCCAACTGGGTGAGACAAGTGGGGTCACAAAATGTAACCAACCAAATATCTCCAGCAAGATATTACTTTCTTGGGGGCGTGAAAAACCGCAAGCGAAGGAAGCCCGGAAAAACTTTGCAAAATCTCGCCCGCATAGATTTGTCCGGTAACTATATTTCACAACAGTATTCGCCACAGTCCGGCGAATAGTCACCTCCCATTAAATTAATAACAAGGGTGGTTCTCTAACCACAATTGGTCACCTGCTTCGTGGTTACAGGTTAATGCCAACGCTCATTGTACAGCTGGTTGATTGTGTCTGTCTGAGCTTGCAATGGAATGGGCTCTGAGAGGAAGTGACCTTCAAAATTTTCAACACTACATTACTACACAAATCAGTTTCATGTACCACTATACCATTTCTAGTGATTTGATCTTGATTGTCCCCGTTACCTGAATAACCTTGAAAATGTTGGAATCAATGTTGACTACACTCACCTAGTTTCACAACCATTAGCATTTTGTAGTTTTTTTACCTTGAATGATCCCACTTGACGCTTGAAATGACCTTAAAACAGGGGTCGCGCTAAGTTACGTTTCTGCGTCCAGGATGCCGATTTTGTATTTCGACGCACACATAAAAAAATAGACGAGCTGATGCCTTCCGTACGACGCACAAAAATGAGGAATCAACACAAACGGCTGTTTTCATAAGATTGCGTTCGTAATTTATGGATAATGAATCATAAAAAATGTATATAACGTGAACGCTAGCCAGTAAATTCGTCTCAATACCACATGCAGGAGGCCTAATTCCCAAAGATCATTTGGTAAATGGTGAGTAGTGTAGAATGTAACCATAGTTCTAGCACACAACCTAGCGCTTACCCCTTTTCTGACTGGAAGATCTGCCTAACTTTGAGCATATGAGGCAAACTTTCCCAATGGGGGACACTTAAAGGCCCTATCAGTGATTTGCTAAATCAGAAAATTGAAAAACATCAAAATCAGATCCTTGCCTTTTTGTAACAATTTATAGCACCTACATACCCTGCAAGTGATGACCAAAGGCAACCTAAGAAGACAAAATCAAATATTTTATTATTTAAGTTTTTTAACTTTTTTAAATTTTCCAATAATTATTTGAAAAAATTGAAAACGTGACGCATCTCTATCCCAAAATCGGCATAAAAAGGGATTACTCATATACCAAAAACTGAAATTCCTACCATTCATACTTGGGCAATAGTCATTGAAGAAATTTGACATTTTTGCCCAATTGCAGATAATGACAGGTTAACATGCTAGATTATCATACTTTGAAATGGGGACCGAGCTTATAGTAACGTTTTTCTGAAGAGCGATATTTGGTGCTGGGATGGGCAAGGGATGATGATCAAAAGTAAGGATGTACTGCCTTCAGTCTATATTGGCAGTTGTCCAAGATCCTCACTTTTGTCCAACCTTCGATCATTTATATCTGAACGGTATACTGTCTTGTCAGTAAGTATAAGCTGCTCTGTGCAAACCTATTACAACCACCAATCTGAATACTTTTTTGGAATTAATACGCGGTCTATTTGAATGTTCATTTTAAAGAGCCGGGATCAAACCATTTGCGTATTAGTTGCAATGAAAAGGCTTTTGAAAACGTAACTGTGAAATCGGCAAGTGAAAGGAATCACAAAGCTATAAATCTTTGAAAATCAATGGAGTGTGGGTAGTTACCATCATTGCAGAGGCCACATTTATTTTTTTAATTTACTTTCTTTCAACTCCCTGCTTAATAAGATTTCCTTTTTCTTCTGTATGCTGTTGGTAAGATTTTTGTTAAATACCATTGGGTCCTATTGTAATACATTTCAGCGATCAGTAGTAAATGTAATCAGGGATTTGCATGGAACATGGATGTAATGTCAGCGTACAATGGACATGGTGAGCAAATTATTTTTTGTGGTGGCCTTTTTTCAGTTCCACTAATTCAATCGATATTTTCTTGGTAAGTAGCTCCTCTCCATGCTAATGGAACGGCTTGGTCACATGGTTGGAAGATCGGTCTTGGGAAAATACACTATAATTAATGAGAAAGTTCAAATTTGGAATCTTAGATCTATAGAAATTTTAGAACAATCCACAAGAGAAGTCTAGCTATTTAATGTGATGATGTAATTTTTCAATAAGGTCCCATACCAATACATGCTGGTGGATTACCAAGTCTAATTATATAAACAGCCCCAAAAGAGTAACACCCCACCCCTGAATTTGTCAAGTTCAAACGATACATCAGATTAATACATTATGGGATATAGTCCAGTAGCCATCAATCCTATCTGCTTAAAAAATGGTTGACCATACAGCCGCGCTCTAAATGTTTGACCCCATACAATGCTATGTATATGGTTGGTGAGGTATGAAATGATGTTGGATTTAAATAAGCCGCTTCGAAAAAATAAAATCCAAGATGTGTCTCCACAAGTTTCCGCTTTTTTAGATCTTGTAAAAATCATATTTTTAGTAATACCTTTGGATTGGCAACCTCAACAATATGCGGTTTTTATGCTCGTTTAAAAAAGCCTAAATTTTCTTCCTACAAGATGATACCACTTTAGGTATAGTTTCCAGATGCTAAGGGTAGAAAATGTAGGTTAAAATAGCAGTTTTTTTCAAAGCATGTTTTTTAACAAAAAGACGTCTTTTTTCTCTTTATATTATTCTTCGATATGGCTAAAACCATTCGGCCCTTGAAACTTGATTTCCCGTTTTTAGCGTAACATTTTTTTCAGTGCATAATGAGCAACTTTTCTTATCATTATTTTGACCATTTCATTTCACCGCAAAATCAAAAACTTCCGCATGTACTAACATGTCCTACAAGACCAAATCCACATCTGACTGTTTTATACTGCTTTTTGTACATCTCACATTTGACTACATGCTCAGGGGAGAAGTGGGTAAGTTGAGCCTTTTTTACTTTTGTTTCCATTCTGCTCGAGAAGGTAGTAGGAGGCAATGCAGTCTTAAAATGACACATGTGTATGTTTACTTGATTAAGGTATCACAATTTTTGACCACATTTTTGCATTGCTTACAGTGAGTTGCCGAAAATTATTTTACGTAACTGTCTCAACTTACCCCATAGGGGGGTAGTTGAGCCATTCTGGGGGGTACGTTGAGCCATCCCTATAAATTGCACAATAGATGTGTCATAGCATTTAACATCTCAATTTTGTCCTTTTTATAATTTTTTTCGTTTTCAGAGTATTTTTGCCCCCAAAATTTTTATTAACTGCATACTTTCGTCTCAATTGAAATAATAATTTTTGATTGATTCTACTCTGGGAATTTTGGTGGGAGAAAATGTGCCATTTTCCTCTGCTCAACTTACCCCATGACATTTGCTCAACTTACCCACCACCCATAGGGACCATTAAGTCAAAAAGCAAGACTCCTTCAAACTAAACTTGTTACGTTACAACTAGTTTGTCTAAGTTATGTGCCCATATCACAACCCTCAATACACAAAAGAATGCCATTATAGCTTTCATCCGTGTAGGGGGAATTTGACAAATCATTTTTTTCACAGAAAGTTAGAAAAATTGTCCAAAAATGAACTTTTAGTGGCAACTTTCTAATTGTATGTGCGAGCGAATTCATCTTACCCCTTTAAGAACCTGTGGTATGCAATGTACTAATAGATATGCTGAAGCTGAAAATTAGTTCTTTGGTCTTCTTTCTAGGGGGGTGGCTCATCTTCTTTCCCTGTGGCTCAACTTACCACTCTCCCCTACCTTTAACGTTTCCTCATATCATGAACTACAGAGTTTCAAAGTTATTGTTGGCATATTTGATTTTGTGAGATGCCTGATGAACTCTGTAACGAGCTATATACATGCAATTGCCTGTCAAAGCTGGACCACCACACAATCTGTTTCTTTTTTTTATTTATTTCATATTTTATAATTAATATTTATTTTTTTTGAAGAGTGTATTTGTATAACATAACATAAAACGATTAATAAAAGAAATTTTAATATTTTACAAGCAGCTATACTTACATTAATTGTCATTCGTGCGTATTTAACGGAACGTTGAAATTTTCTTGCAACCAGGTGCCCAAGTCAATGAAACAACGAAACCAAAATAGCCAATTTGTATTCCCCACAATTTGCTCACATTAGGAGCAAAAAAAAAACAAAAACAAAAACGGAACCATCCATAAGGATTTGAGCCATCCAACGTCGCACTTGTCTTTAAAAATCATTATTTTGTACTATTTTGAACCAAAACAACTGAATTGGTCTCCAGGCATTTTTCCAATCAATCATTGAAACACAGAGGAGCCGAAAACACGGGGAACCTACAGAAACCATCTAGGCACCATCCAAATTATCCACTTTTGTTTAAAAATCATTATCATGCCATCTTGAACCAAAAGCTAATTTTGTATTTCACACAATTTGCTCACATACCATTGATACACCAAGGAGCCAAAAAAAAAAAAAACAGGAACCAACCAGTAGCCATCTGAGACCATCCAAGTGGTCCACTTTTCTTTTCACAATCATTATTTTGACCATCTGAACCTATATGCCATGTGCGTTCCCCCAACATTGATACACATTGACCCAAAGGAGAGATGAAAACACTGGGAACCACCCAGAAACAATCTGGACCCAATCAAATATTTCCACTTTTTATTTCAAACAAATTAAGTTTGATCATTTTGGACCAACATCTCAATTTGGGGTTCGGACAATTGATGCTAAATAGCCATTGAAATACAAAGGAACCAAACCCTTGGAACTGGCAAGAAACCATCTGGGAATCATCCAAAGTGGCCACTTTTCTTTAAAAAAATATTATTTTGATAATTTTTAAACCAAAATAGCCGATTGGTTCCCGTAATGGTCCCACAATCATTTATATACACAAGGATCCCCAAAACCACAGAGAACCATCAGAAACCATCTGGGAACCATCCGGAACCATCCAAGTGTCCACTTTTGTGGGGAACAAAATGGTTATTTTGACTATTTGTTATTTTGACTACACACTAGCCAATTTGAAAAAAAAGGGTAGGAAATGCTCATCAACTATTGAAACACAAAGTAGCCAAACACATGGAACTATCCACAAATGACTCAAAAAAATGCCTCCTTCCCCCTTGCCTCGCCCAACCCCCCAGGTCCGCCCACCCCCCCCACCCATCTCTCCTATTCCTAACTCTACATTTGAAACTTGATCGGGCAATTTTATTATGTACCTTTACATTACAACAATGGCTCCAGTACTTGAAAAGACCACCCTGTTGAGTTCAGGTCTTTGTGGTTTACTACCCCGGCCGCCAGGCTCCGACTTTTATAAATGTCGGGTTGAAAAGTGCTGTCCGAAAGCATTTTTCAAAGCAAATATATCTAAATGAAGCTTACTTATTTAGAGTAAGGTATATCATTGTCACGTTTGAGGAACTCAAGTAGTTTTTTGATGCCAGAATGTGGTCGCAGCCGGATTACCAAGCAGTTAAAACGGGTCTCACTCCGGTATTTTGAAATTCTGAAACGACCGATACCGCGAGTTTCGAACGCTTTACGTAATATGTTGGGATTGAACACCCAGACATGTCCTATTTCGCCCGTTTTGGGACTTTTAAACGCCATAAAAATCACTAAAAAATGACAGGAAAGATCGATTTAAATTAATAATGAATTTTTTCAGGATTCCTTGACCACCAAACGCGGTGAAAGTTTCATAACGCGGGCGGGTGACGCTAAACTGGAAATCGAGTTTCAAGGGCTTATCCAATGCATTCCATATTTTCCACAAATTGGACCTGATATCATATGCAGATGTCATAAAAATATCAGGAGCATTCGATATACCAAAGCAAGTTATTACTAACAAAGTTCATATAGCATTTATTTTTGAGATTTAAGCTTTTAACCCTCGTCTACCTGTAGCCTTTTTTGTATAACTCTCGAAGGCGGGGTGGTTACCACCCCCTGTGATTTTCGTTACGGAACATCCGATTCCTGTAAATTTGGTACCAAATATAGCTGTGAGTTTCTTCTTCAATTGGTACCAAGTAAGTACCAACATTCCCATTATGATGTCACTATGACGTAATATGTTAAGGAAAGTCGAAAATTTGAATATAGGTTGGAAAAATGTAAAATTTCACAATTTTAGTGACCCAAAAACACCTTATTTAGCGCTAAACATGATCTCTTGTATATAACTAATTATTTCTTTATCAATAGAGCCAAAACTGACCTGAAAAATCGGGGATAGGGGATAGACCACTTTTTTGGCAAAAAATTAATTTTCCCCTATGTGTGTCTAGGAAATTGACAGTGTGTAAAACATGCGAACTTTATGACGTCATTGTGACGTAATTAATGCTAGGCATGTTGCTGGTACTCATTTTAATATCAATGGAAAGGAGGACCATATCTATCTATTGGTACCAAATCAAGGGTCTGTGATTTTCCTGTGTTGTGCTAGGCATGTTGGTACTTCTATTCCGAGAGGGGGGTCGTTTGCCCCCAGCCCTCCCTTTGGAAAATCCCCTGTATCTGACCTGTACCCCGCGTGGATGTTTGTTTTTGGATTGAAAAGGAGCGGAACATGTCAATGTACAGATTACATTAAATATTTGTCACCAAAAAAGGAGGTTTTAGCAAGCCGGGAAAAACCTGAAAAGGGGGGCATGGGTTCGGTAGACGAGGGTAAGTGAACTCTATAAACCTATACAGAGTAAGTCCTTGAACAAAGCTAGAGATTTGAAAAGGATATACATGAATTGTGCAGTGCGTGAATGAATGAATGAAGCATGAATGAATGAAATGGAATGAAGGAATGATTATGAATGAGATGAATGAATGAATGAATGATGCAAACTGAATAATGTGAATTGCTTTTGTGATTTCATACTATTATTTCTTGTCTTTAGCTACTGCCTTTATTCACACACACATAAAAAAGAACAAACATCAAAAATACATAGAGACATATAAAAACTGACATTCCCAGTGAAAGTGAAAGATTATGTTTAGGTCGAATTCAAAAATCCTAACAGGTACAACATAATATGGGACACCTGCACACAGGGCTAAGATTAAACCGGACCAAAATATATCCCCCAAAAACACAACCCAAGCGCGCATGAAAAGAGAAAGGCAAAACCCTTTCTTAAAAATCCTTATGGAAACTCTAAAATGTCCAGGCAAACCATACATGTTGATGAGGTTCCTGTTCCTGCCTGGCTTGGATAATTGGGGGGTAGGGTTGGGGGATGAAATCCATCCAACATGATACACTTCCCTATTAAACTGTTTTAAGAAATTATAGCTGTGCAGTACAAGTGATCACTCAAAAAGACCAATTCTCCGCCTTTTTGAGGCACACACACCTAGAAAGCCCATCTCCAACTTGTGCCCGGTTACGGCGGCACCTGGCATATACAATCTTTCACATC
The DNA here is from genome assembly GCA_023653785.1 of Ophioderma brevispina. Classification (NCBI taxonomy): domain Eukaryota; kingdom Metazoa; phylum Echinodermata; class Ophiuroidea; order Amphilepidida; family Ophiodermatidae; genus Ophioderma; species Ophioderma brevispina. The sequence continues at coordinate 13,116 of JAMKCH010034659.1, read as the reverse complement.
ACTTTGATGCTTTGTGTAACATATAAAAAACACATAGATGCTTTTCCATTTAATCAACAAAAACATCCCCAGAATGGCCGACCACATTATCCCTATCATAATACGACATCCCTCGGCTAAGTGCGCCGCGAGCCGTACAAAGATGCATCAAATGGCGTAAAAGTTATCCTGACCCTATTTAAAAGACTCCATTTATATAATTCGACATGGTATTAATAGACATGGGGTGGGGTCTATTTAAAAACAAAACAAAAGATATTTTCCATACTGTAACTAATGATTTTTTTTTTTTTTTTTATCTTATCCACGACAACACCTGGATCCAAAAATGGATTTGACGATCCTACAATGAAAAAAAATAGGTGCTCAAGAGTCTTCAATACTCATACACAAAAGGTAGTAGTTCATGTATAGGTCTACAGCGCAATTGTAAACAAAAAAAAAATTTTAGCAATAATTTGTGGATTAAATTGAATGAAAGTTATAGTTTGTGAGTCTGTGGCGGATCTACAGGTAAGTAAACAGGAGGTTGGAGGAAGTAAGCGGGTCGGCGGTATATCAAGAACTTGTTTTTTAAGCAATTATTTTATTCTTTTTCCCCAATATAGCAAACAATAGTCGACCCCCAGAACAATTATCCAAGGTGTCAGCCATGAACATGTAATTTAATGCTATATCTTTCCATTCTCTAGGAATGTCAGATATGAGTTTGTAATATTGGAAGCAATCAGGTTTTTATATTGCTCCAGGAATATCTCCTGCTTGCTTTAACATTCAAAAAAATTCAAAATTCCGACAGATCATGATGTCTTTTATATACACAATACAGATCTAACTAAAACAGTGTTTCCAAGAAGAAGGAAAGAATGCCTTATTATCATTTTAATACAGAATTACACCAACAATCTCATTGAGGAATACTGGTTATCATCCGTGTTCCTAAAACGAAGGTTAGCCCAGAATTTGACAATTCTTTTTACAAAAGGGGTCTTAAATAGTTCTATAAAAAACTCAGTGTTCTGAAATTACTTTTAAATAGCCAGATCATGCCAAAAGCATGCTGAAATCGAATTTATTGAACAGCAATTTCCAATTAGCCATAGTTGGATTTATCATAAAACCTTTTGATCAAGGCAATAATAAAGAAACATTAAAAAAAATGATCTGCAAATCCGGCATACTTAAAACTCCCTTTGAACAGGGTAGGATCATAGTCATTTCTTCTCTTAATCTTATCTGAAAACACCATTCCAAAAAAAAAGTATTACAAAATAATATTCAGCTCTGAAAATTGCTCTGGGGGGTTAAAAATTGGAAATACTGAAAAAAGGCTATACAAATTAGCACAGCCAAAAGAGTTTTGATCAATGTGATCTTACCCAAACATCTTCCCATTGCAGGGTTATCTTTATTATCAGCAATTCGCTTATTGAAGTTAACATCAATCATTATATCGCTATTCTTCCATTAGGGGGAAAGCGATCTTTTCCAGATTCCCTCATTAACGGCGTCTAGGGGGAATATTGCATTCCCCTAACGCCTCCCTTTGTATTGCGATTATTCGTCAAAGGCTATGAATATTAATTTATGCAAATGAGGAATGGATAACCACTCGAATAACAAAGGATATGAATATTAATTAATTTCAATAACTATAAAAGCTCCATATAAACTAATGAATTATTAATGATACCCCTAAGATATGTTAGCGAATATATATTATGTTTCAATTCATGGAAGCTATGCATACTCTAAATAAAAATGGATCGTTTGACCAAGTCATCCAGTCTATTTTCACAAAGAAAGACATTTGCATTTCCCTTTAACACTGCCTAGACTTATTAAATCGTACTTTTATTTATGCAACCAGAAAATACTGAAAATTATTCTCCAAAACGCTCAGGTTTTCGGGTGTAAAACAGGTCAATTGGACCGCCTAATATATAATGGAGTCATAGGCATATGACTTATTTTAATATCATATCTTTTAAAAGCACCACGTAATACAAGAGATGCTGTATCCTTTTATTTTCTTTGATCACGGAGTTGAATTGTTAAAAGTTTGAACGGACTCAAAATAAATGTAAGGTGACAACCGCACCTTGATGAATGAGAGGCAGTCCATTATTTATAACGCAACTTTCAAACTCCATTATATATAATATTTATCCATCTCTGGAAATAGGGGCCAAAAACCAAAATTTTACAGGAGATTGTATTATACAATTCCAAACTAATTTTTTTTAATTTTTAAAATTACATAGAAATAAAAAAGGCAAATATTAAAAAAAAAAAAAAAAAAAAAAAAATTATATTGAAAAGTAATTTAACATTTTCGCCTCAATTATATGCGAACCCCGGTAAGAAGCCGGTTATATCATGATGTATCATCTCGTCAAGGACAAGTTTCATACGATTTGCAAAGTGGATTGTAATTATTTTAATCTACGTTCCGGATACGATGGGCCTCCAGCTTTCCAGATACATCAAAGATTTATCCTTTTGAGGCAAGAGTGTAATACTCTCCTTTGTGTTGAAACTGACAGGATACCGTTATCAAAAAAATAGTCAAAGAGTCACGGACTCGGCGAACCACTAATTCATTCCAAAACGCATTTATAAACCAGGTCTCAGCGATTTACCTTAGGCAATTGACCCGAAGGCTTGCCAACATTCCCCATTCGTTAATCGACCATCATATGAACAACTATCGGGATCTAGCTCTCCGGCAGGGGTTGTTGCAAAAATGACCGAGTGATGTCACTATAGCATTAATATGTTCACTGTTTACAAATTTTGATTAAAAAAACACCTTCCGCATAAGAATATCTTTCGTTTCTGCAATTCATCCCATCAGAATAATCCATGCGGAATACGGTTTTCCTCCGATTTTTTTCTAAATTACGAACATACTACTATCTTTCCCCCGTCTTCCACCCATGCGCTTTGGCACGTATCCAAAAGCATGTGTTTTGTCTATTCACCATCCTTCCCGAACTTTCTTCTTTTTTTTTCTTTCAGATGACGTATGAAGTTTAAACATCATTGGATAAAGTTTGCTATTTTATGACCTTTTTATCTGTTTTTGAGCATGAAATCAAACAAAATCATCATTCTACCAGATCCCATGCCGAATTTATACTCTACCGAAACTGAAAAGTAAAAATTTGTACCCTATGTGAGACTGACAGATAATAGGTTGAAGTGATTACCCTATATTGCAAGTCTCGGATCATGCCCAGGTCTCGGGTTTTTTGTAAAGGGGTGGTTTACCCGACCAGAATACCCAGTTACCCCACCCCCGGAATTATTAATTTGGGTTTCTCTGAACAATTCTCCAGAGGATCTATTATGATTTATGAGTATGTCTTACAAGTAAAACAGGGCTAATTCCAGGCTTGCCTATAACAGTCTCAAAGCAATGGGTCAAACATTGGGTCAAACAAAACTTGTAAATCCACAAGATTGGCTCTTAGTTGATTATTTACCAAAAACAAACAGAAGTCTGTACACAGAGCCATTGGTAAATGAAAGTAAATAAAGAGGTAATTTCGTGTGTTGTATCAGCGTGACCAATGTTACCATAGATCCCGAAAAGGGGTGTTGCAACCACTAAGACAAAAACACTTTCTTATTGTAGGACCATTGATTTCTGCAGCAAAAATATGTTAACAACAACTACATTACATTTGGGTAGAATAGGCTGTCAAACCTTCATTGTATGGCTTAAAATCAGAAAATTTCTATTTTTAGCGAACGTGTTATCATCCGGCATGCTGAAGGGTTTCTATAGTTATGTCATTGTAGAGCCAAGCAATGTTTATACTTATTAGGTATGTTAGGTATCATGACGGAAATTACAATGGATAAATATTTACCAAATTTCCAAACAGATGGTTTCATTAGTAATAAAATGGCAAAATAATAGGGGTTGAAACCATCTTCCTTCCAACTGGTATGCTACAAAATAACTCATGTATGTCATTTCGCCTTAAAGTTAAAGACTTAATATCACACTGTATACCTGCTTAAGATTTTGCTTTTAAAATGTTTGAAAGGAATTTTGTGCTAAAAAATTCTTGTCAGCTATTAAATATGCATGCATTGTATGTTTAAAATGACACTCACTGTTTAAAAATGTTCAGTAATATACGTCGTTTTTATAAAACAAATTTTTTTTACCATTTGTTTTTGACCTTTCCGAGTCCCTTTTACAGGTATTTGCACGTTTGAGTCCCTAGCTGACAGTCAAAACAACGTTTTTAAGAACATTTTTAACAGGGTATAATGTGTATTCAAGGGAGGGATTTTGGTCATGAGTTTTCTGCATGGATCAAAAAATTATATACACTTTTAGCAAAAAGTGACGCAGTAAACAAACTTCTTGTGCAACTTGATTGATGACCTGGCATTACGACTAAACTTCGTTTCTGAATACGGTAACATAAACTGTAATTTTGAGAGACTACATTGTTATTATGGTCAATTTGTAGAAAAAAGTGGCGGAAGTGAGTTGATGAGGTTTGGCCATTATAAAAGGAACATAGATACGAAAATTCATTTTTGGGTTAAAATGCCAAAAAAATGTGATTTTCCTCAATTTGCAACTTAAATACTTCTTAAACTCACAACATTTTTTAGCAGCGTTGTTAGATTAATTAATCTCTTTCAGATGAACATAAATTGCGTTACACTTGAAGATTGAATCAAAAGTTAGTACGGCTAAAATCAGTTCGTTAGTCAAAATCGGAGGCCATTTTGGATGCCATCTTGATTTCATTTTTTAGCAATCGTTTAAAAATAATCCAACATCAGTTTTCGGATGCCACCACGATGTTCCCCTACTTGATTAGTTACAAAAATTTAGAGCAGCCCGGGCAAATATTTCAGTTTCAAGATATGGCTCCCTAAACTATATATACAATCTTTGACAAAAAGTAGTTAGCCACACCTTGAGGAATCCGCTCTTTTAATTGACCATAATTTGGCCATTGTGAAGGTACGAAATTGAAACTTTTTGTTTGGTATCCAAGCTTGAAGCCTTGCTAATCCCTAAAACCTCCCTCTCCCCACCAAACAATGTTGAGTACTGTTAGGCCGTAGGCGCCCCACTGAACACAAATTTCAGATTCAACTGTTCCGGGGAGGTGAAGAGGGGACGATTTTACTGTCCGATAAGGAAAGTGTGCCAACCTTTGGTCCAAGATTGTACATAAGTGGAAGCATTGTTTATTACGCATATTTTGAACCTCGTTGGGCGAATCGGAATGAGTATGGTTGACGAACCAAAACCCAGGATATAAAGTTGCAGGAAAACCTTCTTTTTCCAATGGAAATCAGTGCATGCAATCTGCATCTTCTCTGCATGACTAATTCTAATTCTCTATAGAGTTTACAATAGAAGCCATTTTGTATTGGGCTGCCAGTTTTTAGATAACTACAATCTCGGCCAAAATTGTTGAACACTTTTTATCACCCTATTATAAACTGGATCCCTCTCTCCCCCTGATCACTGTTGAAAACATGTTCATTTTTTTTTTTTTTTTTTTTTTTTAATAAAATTGGGGGAAGGGGAGGGGCAAGGTTAGAGTTTGTTTTAAGCTTTCGCAATAAACGTTAGTATTTTCAGTGCGATCTCCATGGTCCATTTAGGCCTTCATTGGATTAGAAAATTACCACAGGTGTTCCAACTACTTTGGGCCGGGATTGTAAGTTCCTAAATTACTTTAATATTATTTTTACGAGGTATCACAAGTTCAGTCATTCCATACCTTTATAAACTTAATGCAACTTTTACCGTTTTGAATACGATATTCAACACCACTGAATTTCTCTGTTGGCGGGCCATTTTGACTTTCAAGATGGCTACTATGTGGCTTGACAAATTTGGTTTGTACTCTCAGACCCTTTGTGAATTTTTATAGAAACTGTTTATACACTTGACACTTAATTGTATGATATATGTCTTGAAATGAACCTAGTTATTGATGATATCGGTTCAGATACCACTAAAATGGCAGCCATTTTGATTTTGGGCCATATCTGAATTCGCACACAACACTTCTTAAAATGCATCATGCAGTTTTTTGTGATCTAGAGTACTCATAGAATCATATAGACAAAGTTATGTTTCTAAATTTTCATCACTAGGTGTCACTTTCATGGTTGAAGTCACTGCACTAAAAAAAAATATGTCTGTGTATTCAATTTTAATTTTCCCATCATTTCCTTTTGGCCTCACTATCACAAATCAGAACGATTGCTGCAAATGATAAAGATGTGTTCACTTGAAGGTATTAGCCGCGGATTTTGCGAACCGAACCTATAACCTGCATGGTCTGTTTGAAAAACGTGTATTGAAGATAAGGCAGTACTTTTGATATGATTCTGTAATTTACTATACGTGCATAGCAAAATTCATGACTTGTTTCATACAGAAAAGCCTTTCTGTGTGAATATTCCTGATTTTAAAGGAGTAATTGATGTAAAGCACCTTACTCCAGCACATCACATCCATCCCCAGCGGGGCTCGAACTGACCTTTTCCATGTGGGAATGGCACTTTTATCCACTGACAACAAGTTCCTAAGGCCCAACATTCAGATGTGATACGATCCTGGCCTTTTCTTTACAAATAGGTCATGAATAAGGCTATGGATCAAAAAATAATGCCCCTTTGGATAATAAAAAATATCATTCTTTCAAATTCTACACCTATTTTGTTTCTTTTCTGTTACCAAACACTGTTCGTCAAAGTTCGGTTCAAAGGAAAAAAGGTCACAAGATGCATGGAGGTTATTCACCTCACATTTCTATGATGCTGAAATCAAATACTTGTATGAAAAAAATACATCAGTCCTCAGATTGCATGTGTCGCCTACCATTGCGGTTTGTATATGATAGGCCTCGTATGACCTTTAACCTCATCAACAAATGAGGGATCCAATGTTGCCCCTATGACTCAAGTTTGGTTCCAATTGAACTTCAACTTTTCAATTGAGGTCAATTTTACATTTTTAGCCTATCTTACAACTTGACCTCACATGACCTTTTATCTTGTTATGACCTTTGACCTCAACAACAAATGCAGGATCCCATGTTGCATCTATGACTCAAGTTTGGTTTAAATTAATTGAAGTATGCAGATCTTACAGGTAAATGGGCCCTTTCTTTACAAATAGGTCATGAATAAGGCTATGGATCAAAAAATGCCCCTTTGATAATAGAAATTATCATTGTCTTTCAAGATTCTCACCGTATTTTGTTTCTTTTCTGTTACAAACAGCTGTTCATCATCATCTGTGATGGCAATACCCCATGGGTTATCAAGTCCTGTGATGACACATCCTAGACATTGATCACCATTTGCTGTGTACCTGTAAACAGCTTTAGGGCTACCAGTATTCACAACAAATATTTCACCTTGCTTGCTACAGCAGACTCCCACTGGAATCCAATGAACACTTCTAGGTGGCTTAACCTCCCTTCTTTCCTCCCCAGAGAAGTCCATTATCCAAAGATTTTCACTTAAAGTGACAGCAATTTCTCCACTAGAAGTAATGGCAAGATAATTTTTTTTTTTTTTTTTTTTAAATGTAGTTATTAAACTTCCATCTTTGTGGTGAATTGAAATTGCATGGTATTCCAACCCTGCAATGATCCTGTCACATGAATCTACAGCTTGTGGGTCCTAGCATTACATGACTTTGCTGCCCTTAATCTTGTGGGAAGACAGCATCTATAGACTTTAATTTATTTCCCTGACTACCATAATACTGAATCCCAGCATTACCTGGCAGAATGTACTTATTGTCGCCTGTGATAGTTACTCCGGTGACATTTCCCAAAAATGAATCAGAAAATGGACCAGAATATAACCCAAACGGACTTCCTGGTCGTTTTGTGTTACCAGTGTTTGAAGGTGTATCGTAACTCTGCCTTCTTTTTGAGAATGACATCTTTGCATATGTTTGTGGCTGGTGATGGCAACATCCCCATCTGGAATTAATGACAAGACCCATTGGATCTCTACTCTTGTTCAGTGTTGAATTCTGCAGTTTGCACCCATTTATCACCTCTTCCCATATAAGCTACTTCTGGGATTCTCCACCTTTACAGCCCTCTCCTTCTACTTAAAGCAACCCAAATTCGAATTAAATGTACTTGCTGGAACAGCAGACTTGCGCCATGTTTTTCTAGACTGGCGACAAACTGGGAAATGGTGCAATATCATAATAGACCCCCATCGTGTGTGACAGTACACTCGATCACAACTTTCTTCCGCTTGGGCCAATGTTGCTTCACAATATTCAATTTGATGCAACTCAAGTCTGGTTTTTTTTTTGCATTTCCACAGAGTGAACAGAAGCTTCATGTCGAGTGAAAATATCATCTAGTTGACTTTTGTATGCAATTCTTTAACATTTGCAAGTTTTGTCTTCCTTCTCAACCAGCACTGGCCAAGAGTTTTCTGCTCTTTTGTCCATGACATATAGCATTTTTACACCTCTCCTGTATGTTTTCACACTGTTTTGTCAGTTCAATCAGCTGTGCAGCTTGTTTTTTGGATGCTTTTTAGCTGACTAATCGTGAGCACGACAATGCTGCTGTCATTACATGCAGTCTCTGCAGACAGGCTTTTTACAGGTCCTCACAATAAAACCTCTTGTCCTCACACATCACCCATCAGCCTCCTCACAACTTCTGAATCTTTGATTGGTCGTCACTGGAACCAGCATTTTTCCAGAGTGTAGGTTTTCCAAACTGATGACCTGATGCTCTTCATAGGCTCAAGGATTGGGTTAGATTTTGTGGCAGACTCAACAAAAGAGAAAATTATACAGTCAGAAGGCAACGAACTTTGACTTTAACTTTTTGGTGTTTTGCAGTTTATTACAACAAGCACCATATTTCAACCATTTTTCCTTGGACTGGATGAAGAAAACATAAACACATACTCTGAATGGATTATTTATTATCAAGATTATTAATTATTGTTATTGTTGTCCTTATTATGCTATCCCCCCTACGTTAGGCGAAATTGGTCTTTTTCGCTCCTTAGGGCGAAAATTTTCAGTTCCTCCCCCTAACGTAGCCTTTGTATTGCAGTTTATCCATTTTGGATAAAAGGTATGAATATTTATTTATGCAAATGAAGGATAACCCCTAGAAAAACCAATCAATCATCACTTTATTTCCACAAATATAACACATCACATAATATTAAAGGTGGCTTGTTCCGATTATGTGTATTGGGTTCCTCTACTTGATCTGAGGACCTGGCACTTGCACATACACCCCATCAAGTAACCGTGGGAAACAAACTTGCGGTTTTGATGGTGAACTCAATAATGCTGTTTGCAAAGCCCTCTTCAATACTGCTAATATTGATGGTTTAACCACAAAACAGTGGTTTTTTTGTTACCTATTGGAAATGAAATGGGATTTGAGGGCTCAAAAATTTCAGGACGACATAGAGAAAAATACGGCCTTTCATTTGAATTATCAAAATCTATACTATTTCCAGGTAAATCAGGGGGTCCCAACGAACGATGGAATATGCAACCTTTAAAAGCATACTATATACAATAACAGAATTGCAATATGGAAGATAAGTCCAAAAGGCCCATAAGGCCCGACAACAGACTTACCCTTAAAATACACACAAAATGTTCAAAAACACAAAGACACATTGCAAAAGAAAATCAATACTACAGCTGACAGACACGACAAAGGACGTGCTTGGGACAAATAATCATATATGGGTCATTCCACGCAGGTTGGCCCGCACTTTGTGACATTACAAGGAATTTAAAAAGCATTTTTAAGTACATAATTTCAATGTCATTGCATTTTAATAGGGTATAATTGATAGTATCAGGGTGAAAATGTATTAAATAATTTAAGCCATGAACAACTCAATTTGTTTATTTTTTTGAGTTTTCTAGTGGTAAAGTTGCCATAGACATTTCGGACGTAACATGGACGCCACGTCTATTGTTACATCTTAAATGCAACTGTAATCAAACCCTGCTTTTAAACATTAATATCTGAAAAACATCATCTCATTACCAAAGCGAACACAAGAATACTTTTGGAGTAATTTTTCATCAAGTATATCTAAACTATATGTTTAGTAAGCGATTACGTTTGGAACTGCTGTTCGAACTTAACAGTGAACACCATGCATTTTGTAAAAATAACTTTTTACCATGAGCAGTACTATCAAAATCCTTTTAATATTTCTAACATTATTGATTGATACACATTGATGTAGGGACACTTAAGCACTTTTTATCCCTATACTTTGCAGTGACACAAGAAAATGTTTCAAAATTGTGGGCAGACGTAACAGTGGACACCACCCCCAAATCACCACAAATCCTCAGCTAAACAAAAAATAACCTATTGCTCTCACTGTGAATGGTTTAAATGTTGTGAACTGTAATTACAAAATAGTGACTGTAACGTCAATTTTGAAGGATTTAAGGTGAATTAGTAAAATTTCTGATGCATCTAAAATTGTACTAAAAGTGGACACCACCTGTTACGGGGAACACCTCATTTTTGATGGGTCATACTATGCATTTTGTGATAAACTATGGAAAAGGAATGAATAATCATTAAAATTTGGTCAGTATTGTTGTAAAATGATAAAAACAGGAAGATTAAAATAATCCATAAATTGTCTAAATTTGCAATTAATGTACAAGTTTTTTTGTCACAAATTTAACCTCTTTTTTTTGAGTCACTTCCAATCTTAATTACGAAAAATCTGATAAAATAAAGCGTAAATGGCAGTATGTTTGGTATCATGTTAAAGACCTTATAAATATGTATCAATTACATAAAAGTAACTTCTGAAAATACTTTGCATCTAAAATAAAATTTGAATTATAGGCTATAGCAAAATATGGTTTGGCCTAACCTGGTGGAATGACCCAGTTAGAAAACGTTCAATTATATTTTGAGAGAAATTGTTGCTTAAGCTGAAAACGGAAATGTTTTACGGACTTAGATTGTTTTATTTTCTAACAAATTCCAAAGAATGGGGCTGTTTGTTTGAATACAATGGTCAGAAAAAGTTCTTTAGTTCTTGGTTAAATTGAGATCATTTACATGTCTTGTCTGATAGTCATGGATGTCAGAGTGTTTATAAAATAGTTATCAAATGTCCTTGAATATTTGTACATAAAATATATCAGTGCGAAACTTTACAGATGGGGTTTTAGGGTGAGATGAAAACTTTATATACTTAAATAGGGTCATCCTCCTTTAAATATTTTATATTACCTTGAGTTTCTCCATGTCTAGTGTGTCTTGTAGGCTATTGACCATGAAATGCACTGGGAATCCTGACACCCCTTCTTCTGGTACTGCTGTTGGTTTCTTGCAGTTAGGACATGCTACTTCTTTTTTGCCTTTACAAAATCCCTCCAAACATTCATGGCAAAATGAATGAAGACATGGTAGGCCACGAGGATTGCGATATCGATCCAAACATATCCCACACTCCAGAAAGTTTTGATCAAGTTTTTCCACAAGAGAATTTGCTTCTGCCATATTCAATGCAAGATGTCCTTTTGGTTTGATTTATGAACTTAAGGCGCGACTGCTGGTAAAGCTGTTGTTACCTTTACATTCTCACAAATTTGATCTGATTCTGAAAACGTACTGCCTCTCTGGTAACAAAAACTTTCCTCTTCATTTGCTGGAAAAAGTTGTTCTCATCAGTTAACCATATGGAAATATGAGGTTTAGCAAGTCGGCATACAAACACTGCTATAAATTGAATACAATATGTGCAGCCATTTGCAAAGAAACTTGCAACACAACACAACACCCATTTTTTATACAAACTTCCTTGTGCACTGCAGGGTACAATGTTCAGCTTTGCAGAAAAAATATCTTAATTTGGAGCATAATATACATGACAAAGGACAATTGTTAAGTTTAAACCCAGACTGTGAAAGAGACTATAACATATCATGCAAGGAAACATACCATTAAAGATGCTATCAGTGATTTAAAATCGCTTAAAAAGCAAAGGATAAGTCTGTAGAATTTTCATAAGTTAATTTTCAACTGAAAAATTTACAGAGAGGGAAGAAAACTAGCAGTGTTCAAAGATATGTATCTCCATTGAAATACATGTTGCATTAAGTTTCAGTACAGACAGTAATGACTAAAATATCCAATTTGTAATTTTTTAAGTTGCTTTCAGTCTTATCACTTGTAGGGTATGTTAGTAGTAGTAGTAAATCCAAAGTTTTAAATCCGGTTTTGTCCCCATAGACGAGGGTGGCCAGATTCACCTCACACTCGCAGCAACCACCCTTACTCCCTCCTTCCACTTCACCCAATTCAATGCATCCTCCATCCTCAACCCAACCCTTCTACTCTCCTCCTCCACTTGCTTCTTCCAAGTCTTCTTTGGACGTCCCCTCCTCCTCAAACCACCCACCTCGAACTCAAAAGCCCTTCTTAAAACATGCTCGTCATCCTTCCTCAGTACGTGCCCATACCAACGCACACTATTCGCCTTTGCCAACCAGTCCACTGCTTCTTTTAAACCCAACATCTGCATCAAGTCCTCAGTCTTCAATCCTATCGATCAACTTCACACCACACATCGCTCTCATCATTGCTCTCTCTGTCCTCCTCAGAATTCCAATCTCATTTTCGCTCGGACACCACGTCTCACTCCCATACAGCATCACTGATCTCACACAACTCTTATACACCATTCCTTTCATCTTCAAAGGATATCTTTTCCCTTGCAAACAACTCCCCACATTCCCTAAACTTCACCCACCCATACCTCACTCTAGCTGTCACAGCCACCTCGCATCCACCACCCCACTAACCCTGTCCCCCATGTATGTGAACTCCTTCACCGATTCCACCTCATCACACAACTTTTCTTCCTGTTCCACCATCCCTCCAGCACCCTTCTCGCATCTCCCACACATAAAATTTCTTGCCAAACTTGGGGTCACTCGATCTCTTCATCTTTGTGCATCCTCCCATGGATCCATTTCCCACATTTCTTACACCACACTGAATTTGCTTTTACCCTCTTCCCACACATGCCACATGGTTCTACCTTATTCATACA
>JAMKCH010034658.1:0-16220 GCA_023653785.1 Ophioderma brevispina | reverse complement strand
TGATTGGACGAAGGGACGAGATTTTATTAGGCGATGTAAAAATGGTCATACTTATATGACCATAGTCATTTGCTTAGAAGTGAGCCAGTCCCTCGGTGTATTCCTTGTGATGGTGCTCTTTCTGTGAAACATGTATCTGAGGGTTGGATAGCGCCTTATTCAGAGAAAATATTACAGTGTCGCAGATTTGAAAATCAGTATTTCAAGATATAGCTCTTCAGGTTATAAATTTTCCTTGAAGGAGGCCGATTTAAAAATATTTTTCACTTTTAAAAAAGGTTGGATAGTAGTATTGTGATGTATGTTTTAGGTTGATGTTTTTAAACGTAATCTAATGATAAAACGTAATGACACGATATAACCCAATTGTGTGAGTGTCGTTAAATTTTAATACTCACTCACTCACCAAAGACAAATTAAATCTAGTTTGTAAATATGTAATGTTTTTATAGCAAAAGTGCAATTAAATGTGATGAAAATTAGGTGCAAGGGTGACATACGGATGGAGTAATGTCCCGCGGTCTATTCACGCCGACAACATTTTGTCATCTACTTCTGAAAGGACTTTGAACGGCGAGGTCATAAACAATAATCATGATTCATTTTATTGCGAAATTGTATCATCTTTCCAACCATGCCAATCACGATAGCATTGGATACAGGATTGCAAATACTGAAAATATGGGCAGAGAACCCTTCCGGATGTTTTTTCAGTTTTCTGTGAAATTCTGATTAGTATAATGGAAAACATTTTTGGCATATAGTCATCTCAAGGGCCGTGTGGTAAATAAGATTATTTACCTGGGTGGGCCAACTTTCATAATGACCAAAAAAGTATGGAAAAATAATGTTACTGGGTGGGCCAACTTTTATTTTCCAAAATTCCTCAACAAATTTGCTATTTATAAAATCAATGAAGAACCTATAGTGTCAACCAGGGTATTTTAGTGTATTACCATAAATCTGTAACAAGATTTGTACTGCATACCTATAAACATCAAGAGACACGAGGACATTTTCGGAAAAGCGCACTCCATTTTCAAAACTTTTTTCATATTTAGATGCTACCGAAGTATTAAATCACAACTGAAGTGAATAAGCAACTCGGTCTTTATGTCTAACAGATTTAGAATGCTCTCTATGGGGATGATTCTACACAAAACCAAGTTCAAAATAATGTTTTTGGTTTTCTTTTAGGTTTGTTCAATAAACCTTTCAAACGTGCCTCGGTAGTTGTTCTACAAGAATTTTGTATCATAAAAATTAAAAAATCATGCATAACTAAGAGTATCACTACGCTATGAAATCACACATGACAGGACTTCAATGGTACTCACTAAATGTTTTGTGCAGCATGGTGCAGACATCATGAACAACATGAAGTAATAAGGCTTGACAAACACATGGGCATTTTTCATGGAAATTAGAATTAGAAGGTTGAGAATTATGAAGGTTAAGTATTGAGGTTGGCATATAATATGATTTTAACTGGTACCACTGTCCTACAAATCAAAATAGGAGTAATTATGAATTGTTGGCCAGTTCAATTTGTCCTTTTTTAAATAATCCAAAAGTGGAGTAAAGGCTGACTCAGACACTTTGGAAATATAAATATTTTGTGTAGTATTTAAAAAATAAAATCATTAAATTTTTGTTTAAATGAAATATTTCTGGAAATGTTTGAGATGAATCTGATTTTACGTTTTCATGCAATAAACATTTAGCTCAGTATACACAGTGCCATAGCATACCATGTATCAACAAAAATTCCGGATCCAGAATTTTGTAACAAAGTTGTGATTTTCTATATGAAGGACTTCGATTTGAGCTTAGTTATTTCACACAGTGATTAGTATATGGACAAGCATTATGTATATGCAGAGAAGATGTACATCTTCTCTGGTATATGCCAAGAACACGATTTGTTTGAAAATTGAGTGCGCTCTCATCAGGAAATCTGAGTGAGGCTTTAAGGCACTTTTGGAAATGTGCTCTTCATAGTTGTGCATTTTATTTCAGATAAATTTGTATTGTAAAATTAACTAAGTCAGTAAATAGTGCTTTCAACTCATATGGTATGAAACTGGTGTGTTTGTTCAGAACCCTAAAATTTCATTCAAATTTGATTTGATTGACATAAGCATTTTTCAGAAAAATTAAAAAAAAAAATTCTATTCTTTTATTTGTAATTCACAAAGTTATTATTTTTATTTTACATTAAAAAAATGAATCCACAGATGTTTGACACAAATTCCACAATACAAAAAACATGCAACAAAGAACAAATCACGCATCGCAGCACAACACGCTTTTCTTATGTTCACTAACATCGCTCATTTGTAAATTTTTAGAAGTGGCAGATTGTGTAGTAATTAACGATGTGCATCAATGATGCGTAATCCATCAAATGGGATTGTTAGGGAATTTGTTGTTTGTGGGTCTAGGTCATGTAGGGTCATTACATTACAACAGGTCAATTGACATAATAGCCCACGGGTCTTGGCAGTGGTTATCTTGATCAGGTTTGTGGCTATACAACTGGGAAGAATTTTAGATTTTTTAGGGGTCAAAGGCAAGTGGGTCATTGTAGGTCAAAAGGGCATATGGTCCATAAGAGGTCATCTGTACAGAACCATAAGAGTTCTGGACCGTGGTTTCTTTATAATAGAGTTTACTAGGCGATCCTCGGGTGTGGCTTATCCCTGTGCTTGTCATCACCGGCTGAATGCCCCCGGGTTTTGCGGTCCTTTGACCTTGAATGACCCCCTGGCTACCATTGACATGACCTTTAAAATTTTCATCAACATGACTCCGCCCACCAAGTTTCGCCTCTAATACACAAAGTTATTACCCCCATTGGAGCTCCTTTTGACCTTGAATGACCCGATTACCTTTATCCACTAACCAATACATACGCGTCTTCGTAAGGTTCAAGGGGGCATCCACCTCCCACAAGTTGCAGAAGGTGCAATCCATCCGCGGTCTCAGAGAACATATGCAGCTCAGACAACAGACAGTGACTGACAAACCACCGGTATAAATATATGGATGTTCAAAGGTTTGAACGTGGGGCAAAGGCCATTTAGGGGTCAGGAGAGTCAAACTTTTTAAAACAAAGAAACACCTTAGAGTCCTACAATTTCCTTTGAACATGTTTGGTGGTCACTGTACTTATTTGCGAAATGTAATACGAGTGTGGAGCCCGCGCTGCGCGTGGGTCTTCCCTAGCTTATCATCCTGTTAGATGAGTATACTGAATGTTTTCACAGAACATAAACCAAGGCACTTATTCGACCTATTAGCACCCGGGTTGCTCATAATCCATAACGTCAAAGAATGGGTATGAAACAAACACAGCCAATGACCCCCATTAAATGACCCGACATGACTTCTGACCCCAAAATGACCCCTCTAAAAATGTGAACCACACAAGTGACTTAAGGTGCAAAACTCTACCACAATATCAAACAAACTCATATCCATTACATCAAAGCAACTGCCAAGTTACCCGATCAGACCCCTGGATGACCGTTGACCCAAAATGACCCCTCGAAAACATGACCTCAAAACTCGTACGGCGAAACTCTTACCACCATATACCAAAACTCATCTATCCATACGTCAAAGCACGGCCACGTTACCACGATAACGACCCCTAGACTGACCTTTGACCCCAAAATGACCCCTCGAAAACATGACCACAAAACCTCGTACGGCGAAACCTACCACCTACCACAACCTCATATCCATACGTCAAAGCACGGTTAAGTTACCCCAAAATGACCCTTGATAGGACCTTTGCAGAGCTGCCAAACATTGGAAATGTTGGATCAGGGAGATTTGATCTTGAATCGGAGATTGGATTAGAATCAGGGAGATTTTTAAAAAAGATCGAGCATTTCAGTGCAATACCCTCCTCAAAGGGATACATCCATGGATAGTGTCTTAAAGAATCAATGAAAGCTTCCACATAAGGAACTGTCAGTAGGAACTTAGTCATTTGGGATTTTTTTAAAAGATTGACATGAAAAAGTTTAAGTAAAAGTCACCTGTTACAGGTTTCGTACTTGAAAACGAAGCCACCTTACATAGTTATGAACGACATCATGAGATAGAGCTCTTTAAAACTAGCTGTCCAGAAAAAAAATTCACAGGCTTCCCCCGTATGACAGCTCCCATTTAATGAACTGTCATAGGAACTAAGTCATATGGAGATTTTTAAAAAAATGATTAAATGAAAAGTTGAGAAGTAAAAGTCAACTTTAAAGGCTCCTACCTTGAAAACGGAGCCAGCTACAAACATATGACCTGCACCATGGGATAGAGCTCTTAAAATAAAGCTTCCCTTTCCTCCTTCCCGAAAAAAATTGACAGGGCGCCGCCGTCTGCGCCCCCCGTTTAGGGACTAAAATATTAATACCTAACACTTTTGCACTAATGCAATGATGGATCAATCTTCAAAGGCAAACATCAATCACAACAGGTTCAGTATCTTGTAGGCCTATCCTTTTGCACCACTGGGGTAATTTGTTAACACTTTAAGACACCGCATAGCTCTATACAGTTACATTGGCTAAATAATTAAAAATATTGCTGTGGCTGGTCCTTCCGAAAGTCGGAGAAAAACTATGTCAGAAACCAAGACTATATTATCTTTTGCCTATACTGTGTTTTTCTTATTTTCTACTTGTTCTAACGTTTTATTTTATCTCACACCACCATCATTTTCCATGAACCCTGAATTATCCTTTTATGACCCCAAACTGACCCCTCCAAATCGTGACCACACACCCTGTACGTCGAGAGCTTCTACACCACAACCAAAATTCATATGCGTATGTAAAAGGACGGTGAAACCCATAGCCGATACACCCACAAGGTTTTGATTTTTTAGTAATATAGATTTTCACCAAATGGTCAAAGGCCCCTACGCCATTAAGGTCAAAAGGGCCATGGTCTCATAGTTCATTCTGCCCATCCCAGTGAGTTCCCTGGACAAAATGGGTCAAAGGCCTATAGGGGTTTTCATTAGCGTCCATCTATATATACTCAATATGAGACATGGGGTACGTGGTTCTTTTGACTACGTGTTAAGGTTTTAATCGGCATGTAACATAAACAGTTTACATTCACACTCCAGGTTACCACGGCATCCCTTATAATGATCTGTATGCAGCAGCTTGACAACAACTCGTATATGTCCTCTTTTACAGCATAGATTGAGCTTTGGTTGCACACGAAAAGGATATCACAGAGGGGTCATGACATACGGTGGTAGCAGAGCACATTGTCGGGTTTTACGGGCTTTTTTAAAAAAAAAATTCTCTATTGCACATTGTTTGTATGTTTCAGGCCCTTTAAACCCGGAATATCCTCTATCAAAAATAGAGGATTTATTTTGACAAATTTTCGCTGACTCTTGTTGAACCATTTTTAGGATATTCCTATTTCAAAATGAATTAATTTCCTGGCATATGTTGTTCCAAAGATTTCCCACTTAGTATTGATATGCTTACCGCCACTATGTCAACATTTCCGCTTTTCAACGACGCGGGATATTAAAAGGTAACAATCGAATGTTAGGCCAAACATGTAGTGGAGCACCATTGACACAAATATCTAAACCCGTCAAAAGTAAGGCACGCATGCTTTTTCGTCCCACTCGTAATAAAATATAGTATCCCAGTGTAAGGCTTATTAAAACGAAGTGTTTCGGTAGCTGTATACGGCTACCTAACCCCCAGGGTTAGGTAGCCGTATACGGTGAAATTGCCCGGGAGTGTTTCGGTAGCCGTGCGCACCATCCTTAAGGCCATTCTCCGTTAAGTGGTTCACGTTGGTCTCCAAAATGACGAAATATCAACATTAAGGATTCCTGAAATTATTGAACATCGTAAACTTTAATATTCTCAGAACACTAACAATGCGGGTGAATCTTAAAATATATCTGATTTTTAGTATATTGGCCATACGTTAACACTTACTGTAACGGTATCTGTCCCGTAAAGTATCTGTCGGGCCTTTTCTTAGTCGTGCTGTCTTGCTGAAAGTATTTGCTCACCCGACGTAATTTCTCTATACGTTATCAGGTATTAACCTTCATAATACTCCCGCATGGTGTGGTAATTCGACTTTAATGTATCACAACCCTTTGCAGAGCTAGCAGTAGGATTGTAACGTATCTGTCGCGGTATTAACGAACAGTAGGGATTTCTTTCATTACTAGGGCTGAAATTGTTACGTTGAAACCAATTTTATGCAAAACATAATAAACATTGAACATCTTCTTCGATTTATCCATATTGGAACATATGTATTCAGTTATTTTTATGCAGTTTGTTATCCATTCGAAAATTATGTTAACGTATCTGTCTGCAATATTGGCGACATGATCTTAGTAACCTTGCAAACTTTAATAATCAAAATTACATGTTTTAAAACTTACATTAGTGCATAATAGCGGCTGATAAAATGCAATGCAATCTGTGGTATGCGCCTTGTGTAACGAGCCGGGACACATTTTAAAGACGGATTTGGGCTGGCGACATTGCGAAAAGCAATAATTATGCATCTTTATCCTTATTGCTTGTAAACTTTCTCATCCGGTTTACAACATCATCCGATCATTTTGAAAACATAACTCCTAATTATAATTTATATTCATAAACATTCATTCTTAAAGGGCAAAAAACAGCTTTAACCCTGTGGCATGACTGTAGGGCGACACTAAAACGACTTTTGAACACTTATCGGAGAATGGACCTCAAGGACATCGTACTAATAGAAATATTTTCAAAGGCGCAAGCCTGGAACGAGTTGTCAAGTTGTTTTTTGTTTTGGTCTTGAGCAATTCGAATTCAAAATAAGCAAGTTTTCCTCTTTAACGTCGAAAACAGTTTTCATTTCCAACAGTGTGGCGTAGCCAAGGGGGGGCCTGGTGCCCCCGACCGTGGTGTTTTGTCGGTCATAAAACGGTCCGTCGGTACCTTTGGTCCAAAAAGCTGTTGTTCTCAGGGCGTTGTGCATGATATTAAAAACAGAAAGTTTACATAAGATTGGTTTACTCTGAAACTGCTCTTGGTCCATTGAGCGATCAATCGATACTCTATAACTTACTACCTGACTACTACTGTTTGCGTGGCGTTGACGTTTGGTTTTCCTCCTTTTTCCGCCCCCCCTTCCCAGATTTTTAGAGACGACTGAAAAAATTTGGGTCAACCGCGAGCGTAGCGAGCCTTTAAAATTTGTTTTTCGTTACGATCACGTGTCTGTACATTCACAAATGTGTGCCCCCTCGTCAACAAATCCTGTACGCCACTGATATTCAAATGAAATTGGTTTGAAAGAATTGTACTACTCTTTCGTTTCAAAGAATTTGACTCGTGTACTGTATTTTGTAGAATAACAAATACATTGCTTGAAGTACATGAGATCGCTGAAACCAGCTTGCGGTGTTGTTTTAATGCTATTCTTTCTAATTTGCATATCAAGCAGATGTCATGAGAGTGAATCGATGGGAACCTGATGCGTGCAGATACCCTATCATTAGATGTTATTTTATCCTGAAAAAACTGTTAAGAATATTCACCCTTAGTTTTGAAGCGTTTGAATTTGGGAAACATCCGGTAAAATGTCGATTATTCCTGCGTGTAAAAAACACAATTAGGAGTGGGCGGCTTCGAAGAAGAAATACAAGTCTTTAGAGCTGAACAAAAACATACCAGATATAGTTTGAGGGGTTTTAAACAATGATTGTAGGATTTTTCTAACGTCAGACGAACTCAAAAAACGCTATCACACAGAATTAGAATCAAGCTAAACGACAAATCATCGATCACTATACATCGCTACTTGCGTCA
Source organism: Ophioderma brevispina (assembly GCA_023653785.1). Classification (NCBI taxonomy): domain Eukaryota; kingdom Metazoa; phylum Echinodermata; class Ophiuroidea; order Amphilepidida; family Ophiodermatidae; genus Ophioderma; species Ophioderma brevispina. The sequence goes on along the minus strand of JAMKCH010034658.1, from coordinate 8,361 downwards.
GATATACAATGGCACATGTACGTCTCACTGAAAATGCCCAAGAACAACACATTGGTAACAACAAAAACCACTCGCATCAACATCCTCAAAACACAACACTACGCCAATACCAAAACTCCAACATCCAAAATAATACAACCAAAACACTAATAACCAATCAAGTCTAAACAGTAAACTTTTTTAATGAGTCCTTTTTTATAATCCAGGGTCAAGCAATAGTTTGCATGACCCGCTCCAATGGAGCTAAACCATGAACTGAAAAATCTTTCTACGTCAGTCAACTTACTGCATACTAAGATGTCCATAGGCCCTATCGCTAAATGAGCCTCCCATAAGCCCCAGATTTTACCGGAAGGTCAACCAGTTTGGTATCAGAAGAAACTACTTTTTTCTCATTTACCCTGTGAATCTTAAGAGCCAAAGGGGGTTTTGGTTTTTGGAAGTTAACAAAAAAATGAGCGAAATTTTTGGTCTAACAATATTAATTTTACACAGTACTCTATGGGGCTTCCAAATCAGGTTTTTACTCTCTTCCTTCAAAAAGGATATGTTATGCTGAATACTCGAATGCGAATCTTTGGATTGAAATATCCGCTCGAAACTTTACAGAATGGGGTTTTAGAGTGAAGGCCAAATCTATCAAGATGAAACCTTCCAATATCCTTACAACTCGGGCCATCCCCCTTTTAAAGGAAGGTCAATCAAATATTTCCCAGTAGTCCGTTTTCAGTTTAAAGCCATTTTTAGCCAAAATGTAATTTATAACCGTCACCTTTAGTTCCGGGTCGGTCGCCATGTAATTTACATTGTGAAAAAATCCTGAAAGAAAACAAATTCTGGACGTTGTGAATATTAAGGTCTGAAAAAAAAACCGCTCAGGAGATCGGAAGACATCATTTTTTTATTTCGACAGACTTTTTTATTTTCTTTATTTATATCTTTGTTAATTCATTATTTTTTAATTTGTCACTTCTTAATTTATTTATTTTCTTATTTATTTCCTTATTTTTTCTTATTTTTTAATGTTTATCTGAATATATTTGTTCATATCCGTCTCATCAGGTTTTATTACTATTTTTGCTTATAGAGCAATTATTACATTACAATCATTTGGCTAAAGGGAGAAGAGAATGTTCTGGCCAGTGTCTTGTTTTATGTGCTTTGTAACCTTGTACTTTATAACCAGCCCGTATTTGTTATAATTGGCATTTCTTTAATAAAGGAAAAAAAATTGTTGCTCAAAAAGAGCTCCAGGAATAATATGGTTCTCGTTTTGAGATCTGTTTTAATATTTAATACAACAAACTAAGTCACAACTCATATTTCTAATATTTGATATTTCAACAGACATTTCTATTAAAAATGGTAGGCCTAACATTTTGTTTTTAATTTAGCCCTCGCCAAACAGTCATTTTTATAATACCTTCACTGGAGGGGAGTTGCAATTGCCACAGATTTTCCTCATAAAGCATCTATTGTGTTATTTTGGTACCAATGGATAAGCTAGGGATCCGCTAGGGATCGGGAAGTCTGCAAACTCCGTGTGATCCTAATTCCTAAATAAAGCCCAATTCATAATTTCACATTTTATAATGATCACACCTTATATTAATTCACTGCGTTATAATATCACGGATTTTGCTTTCTTCGCCGGGCGATTGCTTGGTCGTTCCATTTCTCAATGGTCGTACATGAAGTATATGGCATGGATCGTTCGTCACGCATGACTGTGTCCGGCTATATAACCCATCCACTGTGTACACGCTCCGTAGCCGTATACGGCTACCTAACCACAAAGCCCGTTTTGGTTATATAGCCGTATACGGCTACGGAACCCCGGGGTTAGGTAGCCGTATACGGCTACGGAAACACTCCCTATTAAAAATATTCCGAAGTATGCCCACCGCTGTCGCAAGTGAATACCCTCTTTTGTTTATCATATTTATAGGATCGAATATTTATATCTAGAAAACCTAACATATTAAAGTGCCTTCAACTTTCTAGGACCACTTATAAATTCCAGAACTGGTTTTCAACAGTTTCAAGGTGCCTTAAAACGGTCAACGTAGTGTTACATCGTTTTGAGGAACAGCCACGCTGGGCATGGTATACATTGTCGCAGCAATGTCCATTGTATCGAAAACAGCCAACAAGAACTTAATGACAACCAGATAAGGTTTCTCAGCGTACGCCAAAATTGTTTCTCAAAGACCTCCAAATATATAACCAATATACATAAACTAAAAATTCTAAACTTTGCCGTCGAAACCAACAACCAACAAACCCAACTTTTCACCCATCCTATACCATAAACACTATGTATAGTCAGTATAAATGCCATAATGGGAAAAAGGCTTGCCTTCTGCAAAGGACGATACCACGATACCAAATTTGCTAAGGTACGGACTTAATATTTTTTAAGTTTTGCTTCACTAAAGTAGACAAATTATACTTTTGCTGAAAATTCTTTGAGACTTGGTTGCAAAATACCCAGAGTTATTAACATAACTCAAGTCTGATCTCAAGTAAAACAACTTATTTTGTGTCATCTCTATATAGTTGGGCGACCTTCATCCAGGAAAATTTGTTTACACTAAATCTACTCAAGTCAAATGAACTCGCACTTGTGTTTGACCTCAGTCCCTGGTAAGCCCTTGGTAGATATGGTAACACAAAACATGCATACGGCATGCGTATTCTTGTGTTAAACGCCATTTTCGTTGTCTGCGCCGGCGACGTTAAATTATAAAATCGTTCTGTTTACCCATAAGAGAGCTGATTTGGTCTTAATCATTTCGGGTGAGGGCTTACAACCATGCAAAAATATCGATTTTGAAAAATCTTGAGGGCGCACTATTTTTCAAATGTGCCAGTGTCTCTTTAATTAAAACAAATTTTTAACCAACAGTATGGAGCAAATTAAAATCGCAAAACCTTCCAACTCCGTTTTTCTCAAAATACGTCAGTGTGTGACGCGGCCGACAAATTATGTGTTTATTTACCCAATCAGGGTGACATACCTTGGCAAGGTTATGTCCAATGTTCTATTTTATATAACAGGCTCAGTTCATGCACCAAATAAGCAAAGAGTGTACACAGTTTGACCTCCAATTACCCCTATGACATTTGACCCTGTTAGATGTCACTGCCACGGGGATCTTGCAAGTTTTAACTTGGTCTCTTATTTTTTCAGATATCATAACCAGACCAATATCCCAGTGACACCTATGATGGTTTTAGTCTGCAAGTATTGCACCAGATTTATTGACAACATCACTCGCTACAGATCCCATCTTGGCTACCATGAGCAGAATATCAAGCCATACTGGTATAACAATCCTAATTTACCACCAAAAGCAGGATGTCTAAAAAAGGATAGGTTACAAGGAGGGAATGTTTACAAGTCACTAAAAAAACATGAAACGATACATGCAGGAGAAAGACCTTTTCAATGTAAACACTGTGGTAAAGGTTTCATCACTAAACGGGATAAGGTGCGCCATGAAATGGCACACACGGGAGAGAGACCCCATAAATGTAAACATTGTGGTAAAGGTTTCACCACAAAGTACAAGAAGACACAACATGAAATGATACACACAGGAGAAAGACCTCATAAATGTAAACACTGTGGTAAAGGTTTCATCACAAAGCAGCAAAAGAAAAAACATGAAATGTTACACACAGGAGAGAGACCTCATCAATGTAAACACTGTGGTAAAGGGTTCATCACAAAGCAGCAAAAGAAAAAACATGAAATGTTACACACAGGAGAGAGACCTCATCAATGTAAACACTGTGGTAAAGGATTCATCACTAAGCACAGTAAGACACAACATGAAATGGCACACATGGGAGAGAGACCCCATTTATGTAAACACTGGTAAAGGGTTTGTCATTAAGTGCAATATGATACAACATGAAATGATACACACAGGAGAAAGACCTCATCAATGTAAACACTGCGGTAAAGGTTTCATCACTAAACGGGAGAAGGTACAACATGAAATGACACACACAAGAGAAAGACCTCATCAATGTAAACACTGTGGTAAAGGTTTCATCACTAAACACGGTAAGACAAAACATGAAATGACACACACAAGAGAAAGACCAAAGACCTCATCAGTGTAAAAATTGTGGTAAATGTTTTATCAGTAAGCAGCAAAAGTCAAAACATGTAATGGCACACACAGGAGAGAGGCCCCATCAATATAATGGAAGAGAGACCCTATAAATGTAAAAACTGAAGCAAAGTTGTGATCCATTGTTAACAGCTGGAGCGTATCTAACCAGGTCCGTTTCGGCTTGGCCGCACGGTGGCACTGTGAGCACCCTAACTCTCTCCATAATTTAGTGACATTTGAGGCAGTTTGCCAAATATTTGCAGGTCATTTTGGGAACTCATTTCAATGCATTTTAGGCTGAATTTGGATATGGCCATGAACATAAATAATTCTGAAATGTTTTTAATCATAAAAATCCAAAATTGCCAAAAATTAATACATGTCGAGTGCACTCGACAGCCGCAGGGAGAGAGTTCAGTTCTCTATGAGCGAGGTATCCTGTGGATCAGGCAATTCTACCCAATTTTGTGCTTCAATTCATGACCGAATATGAATCGAATTGTTCTTAGGACCAGCTCACATTTAAGGTGCAACAAGAGATTTCAAATAACAGGTGTCCCTAAAAAAATGTGAAAATTCTAATTTTTGTACTGGTGTAAAGCTTTCTATCAAAAATATCCCCATCTGAAAGGATTAAGCTGAGAACTGTCTCTTTGGTACAAAAATCATGAAATTTCTAATTTCGTATAGGAGCAAATACGAAATTCAGCCAATGTTTTGTATTGAAATATAAGCAAATCAAAATTGCCCTTTTCCTTTTTTAAGCCATTTCTGTAGCTAAATACAAGGTAAGAAGTCTATTGAGTGTCTAATCTATATGAAATTACAATGACACAATATTTGGGTGCTTCAAAATCTCTTGTTGCACCTTTAACATTTTATGGGTTTGGCTATGCCATCAATAACTTCATTTTCATAAGACACAAGTCCAAATCCAAAAAATACATCACGGTCCCTGGACTGCGAGTGTTGTCTAACGTCGCGGTTTGTGAATGAGTCCAAAGTTCACATGAGGTCACCAAGGTCACATGAGGTCACCAAGATCACACGAGGTCACCAACAAGTCACCCCACCCGCCCCCTCCTTTCCACCAAGTTACATCATCGTAGCCCTTATGGAACTCATACAGCATGCAATATAATAAGGGTTTACATTTTGACCGGCCAAAGGTCACATGAGGTCACCAAGGTCATATGAGGTCACCAACATGTCAGCCCACCCCGCCCCCTCATTTCCAACAAGTTACATCACAGTAGCCCTTACAGAACTCATACGGCCTGCAATATATTAAGGGTTAACATTTTGACCACAGACACACACACAGATACACACACATATGCCAGAGTAATCCTTATGTGCCTTCTGCAATTCTTGCAGACGACACAATAAAAATGTCCAATTAATACTATTCGGTTTGAGAAATAAACTGGCCCAAATTTGTTTCAATTCTTTTGATATTGAAAGAGAAAATATACATTTTAATTAACTCAGTATATTTTGAAGATATCAAAGAATGTCATTAATACATTGCAGTTTTAGCATATTCTACCTAGACAGTCAACAAATGGGTATACAAAATTGAGGTCATTTTTTTTTTAAAAAGGTTCAATTTGTATTTGTAGACTTCTTCAAAGCTTTTGACAAATAACACGCACGTGTGAGCATCATTTATTTAAAAATAGCCCGGCAGACTGAAATCTTGGGGTTATACATTGAAATGTATTGAATAACAATCAGAGCTGTAACTCAGGGTAATTAAAAAATCCTAAAAGTAGCAATAAAATCCAGAAAAAGCACGTAAAGTTGGGCAAACAGGACTCAAAACGGGCTGAAAATAAACAAAAGTGCATTAATTTTGAGTAATTCATTTCCTGAAATCAGGAAATTTCCTGAAAAGTTACATCTCTGAACAATTAATGCTTTGCTGAATTAACATAACAGTACCATACCAGACACTGCACGCTGCAAACAATCCATTGACTACTTAGGTTTATTCATCTCAGGGTTAATGTTTTATCACTAAGCAACAAAAGTCAATACATGAAATGACACACATGGGAGAGCGAGAGAGAACCCATCAGTGTAAACACTGGTAAAGGTTTCATCACTAAGCAACGAAAAGACAATATGAAATGACACACACAATCAATGTAAATACTGTGGTATGGATTTGAATTTTTAGCCTCTAATATAGGCTATTGTTATCACGAAGCAAATTAAGAGTAGGAAACCCAATATTATCTCATGAACTAGTCTCTCATGTCTTGTCCAATTCTTTTGAAACTCGCAGGTATGCAAGTAATGACATTTCTTTGAAAAGTTATGTAGTGGATTTTGAAAATTCTGAGCAGATGTTTCGTTTTGGGGTGTCATAAACTACAGTGCCCGTGTGACTGAGTGTCCTACCACCCAACTGTCTATTGTATTCTCCATTGAGTGCTGTATGCATCATTTGTTTCAGCACTGTACCCAAATGGCCTCTTCTACAAGGTCACAGTTTATTCCGTACATGTTGCTAAGGTAGCTAGGACACTCTCTAATGGGGGACACTCAGTTTCTTTACAGGGGCATTTTGTTTGACCTTTTGTGTTTTTGGCATGAATTGTATTAGTAGGCAAAGATTATGCTGAATTGTCTGTTGTCCGACAATGTAGCCACATGCTGTGTGAAAGTTGAAAGCCATGCATTATCAATGCTGGCCTAGAGAGGCATTGCATTTGCAGCCTACAATCTCCGCCAAAAGTGTTGGAACACTTTTATAGACCTAATTCAAAATGCCCCCTCTCCCCTGGCCAATGTTGAATCCTGAAATTTTGTTCTTGATACCCTACAAGAACCCAACATTGATTGTGGGATAGGGGGGTGTATGGATAGAGAATACTCCAAGCCTCCCGACCCAAGTTGACATGATTTCCTATATATCTCTTTAAGAGAAATACGGGCAAATAATCGGGGCAAAACAAAAAGAGCAGTCGTGTTTCAACACATTTCGACCGAGATTGTGTCTGCAAAGTGAAAAAATAATCATCTAATTAGACATTTTCCCTCATAACTTCTTATTTATGACAGCTATTACAACAAAATTTCAGGTGCACATAAAATAAACTTATGGTGAGGTGATCAAGCAAAATGAGTGAAAGTAGGTCAGATTAAATTTTTAGTTTTCAGGAACTGGATGCACATTTTAAAAAGCATACATTCTGCTGAAAACCCCCATTGAAATTTGACCAATTAATTCCAAAGTCTGTATAATCAGTTGAAGAGTGCCCAAAATAGGAAACAAAAAGACATTTTCTCCTTAATTTGGCTATATCTCAAAATCTATATTTGCGAATTACGATCATTTTGCTTGTCACATCACATAGTGGCTTACGTCATTGCATGGAAAATGAAAAGCGGTCAACTTAAGGAGTGGTCAATAAAAATGTACTAGTAGTATATTTGGGCTCAAAGTCATCCATATAGACAGGAAAAGGCTCTGAATTTAGTGGATGTTATTACTAAATTGAAAAAATAAATAGTACATGCAGAATAAATAAACTTCCATGATGTTACAGGAGCAATATATTACATATGATTACTCAATGTAAGCAAGAAAACTCCAAAACATTCATGGTGCACCTTCTGCATTTGGTATAATGAATATAGGCATGAATTGAACGGTAGTGGAATTTATGTGGGGAGATGACGACGACAGTGTGTTTTCCGCAGTACAAAGTGTCTTATTTTATGTTTAACAACTTAATATTTACTTCATAAGTGTAAATATTTACAATAAATAAAATTTAGAAGACATGTTAACTAGAAAAAAAAATTAAAATTTTTAACATGTTCAATACGTTTCATTTAGGGTTACGCACTTTATATGATACATAGGGTAAGCTTTACATTTTAAATGAAAATAACCAATTCCAAATGGCAGGACTTGCTTTTGAACCGTGAAGGTTCGCGGTTCGAAATCAAGTCCTTTCCTTTCGAATTCTGTTATTTTGATTTAAAATTTAATCTATGTATCAAATAAAGCGCGTAACCCTGTATGAAACGTATTTAACATGTTAAAATATGTCTTTTTTTCTAGTTAACGTATCTTCTAAAATTTATTGTTGTCAATATTTACACTTATGAAATAAATATTAAGTTGTTAAACACAAAATAAGACACTTTGTACTGCGGAAAGCACACTGGCATATTGCACACAATTGCTGTTAAACTCATGAATGTAGCTTAAAATGCA
>JAMKCH010034657.1:0-15361 GCA_023653785.1 Ophioderma brevispina | reverse complement strand
GTTTATGTACCAACTTTAAAACTATCCCAGTGAGTGAACATCTATTCTGTTCATATTTTCTCTACACACCTATTTTACAATGTAGATCATATGTGGTGGTATATCCATTTTGGAGCGATCCGGACTCATGATCCAATGCCGAGTCCGATTCTCATCAGTGTCGAGTCCGAGTCCAACGGGCTTGAGTCCGAGTCAACGAGGTCTGAGTCCTGAGTCCATGGGACCTGAGTCCGAGTCCTAGTCCAGCAGGTCTGAGTCCGTCCAGTGGAGTCCGAGTCCAAGTCCATAGAATGTGGGCTTGAGTCCAATGGGCTTGAACTGAATTCAGACACCTAAAATAGTGACTATTTAAAATAGTGTGATTGAAAATTACTTTGACAGGGTTATGCAAACCTCGTGTAAGCTCACAATCAGCACCGTGATTAACATTGACCGATTACGCATCTAGAAACGAGGTGCAACATTCCTCCTTGCTCGCCAGACCATCATGCTTGTGGTTTTGTACCTGTCCAACAAAATATCAACTGTAATTACTTTTTTCAATAACATTTATTTTATGGTCTAAAATGCATTACCCTGTTTAGCTGATCACTAGTCCATTACCAGAAAATAATTTCATCAAGTTCTATCTATTGCAAAAACTTTCAAATTTAAATCTAATCAGGAATCTCTTCACTTAAGCCTTTTTTGAAAATTCAAGTATCTATATAGCTCTATTTTCCTGCTTACCTATGTGCGGCTTATATCACGTGCGTCCCATAATTGGGCAATTACGCGAGTATATTGTCAACATACAATAAATATAATGTACGAATCTAGAAGCTCTAGTTAGTGCATGCAAAAAATTAAGGTTGTTTGGGGCGCAGTAGGCATCCATGGCAAATCCCTGGTCTGGCATTATTCGGTTCCACACTCTGTGAGACTGCGTAGTATGCAGCCCTGTATTATGTAACAATGTGGCCGTGTGAAGTTGTGAGGCTGGCTAGACTTTACACTGTAAGGATTTAGCTGTAACTTAGAATGAAACCTGCTAGAATGGAAACTCATAGGAGAGTAGGGGGAGAGGAGGATGAAAATCACAATTCCTAATCTGAAGACAAAAGTGAAAAGAATCGTCTGAATAATAAACATTAAAAATTACCTTTTGAAATAACTGTGAACTTGATTATAAAAAAACCCCAAAATGTTGTGCAATTAATAAAAAATAAAATCCCGCATGTTTGTGCAGGCTAGCTCACACATTTTTTCAATATTTCTTTTGATTAAGTTTGACATTTAATTTATCGGACTCAGCCGTGACTCATTTTTTTGAGTCGAAGTCCCGGGGTTGAGTCCAATCCAGTCCAGCAGGTCCCGCGTCCGAAGTCCACACGTTAACAACATGTCCGAATTTAGGAAATTTTGGCGGCAGTATTTCCAGTCATTTTTAGGGTAAATTACAGAAATTTCTGTCAATTAACGGAACTTGACAGTACTTTACCGTAAATTTGGTCTCATATTATGGAAAAAAATATGTATTTTAACAGAATTTTTCCGTAATTTAAATTAGCGGACCAAAAAAAAGTCCGGAAGCTTGCTGCCATAAATTTTTGAAATATGTCGTAAATTAACTTTTTAGCTATTTTTTATGTTTTTTTTTTGTTTTTTATTTTTATTGTTTTCTAAAACAGATTTTTTCCGTAAATTTTACGGAAAATCTGTTTTCCTAATACGGAATTTTAACAGTGCACGGGGCGGCAGTCCCGATTCCATGGGGCCTGAATTCCGATTCCCACTAAGCTGAGTCCGAGTCCAGTCCGGACTCTGACTCACCGATTGAGTCCGAGTCCGGACTCGCTATAACTGCTGGTATATCTGTAGGAAAAATTTGATCTGCCTCGCTCCAGGTATCGCCCTGCTTATGAGTACTGTCCTTACATCTTAGACTGATTTTATATCTATGGTGTCATAAGGAGGCAGAAAATATCCTGGATCGTAACCGAGACCGAACTCCAGGATGGAAGGTTTTCCGACGATACCACCATTAATCACATAGGATTATTGTTACTTACATCTGAATACACACCGTGACCCATGAGACATTAGCCAAGTTGATACAAGCGCTATGCACACCATTATAGATGAACTCCAGATAACTGGAACTCCTACTCACTTCAGTGGGCTGCCATAAAGGGGATTCTGTCGTCAAAATTAATGCGTATAAAGGTAGAAATCGCATTGCCGAAATTAGTTTGCATGTATAACAATCTACAAATATTAGTTTGAGTGCAATGGTAAGCATGAGTTGAAAGATGACATGTGTTCCATTCAACGAGGCGTTAAAGTTAGTCATTCACCTTTTTACCTCATAACTCCATAAATATTAATCATAGTTTATGTAGTAAAGATTTAATTGGGCAAAAGATAATTGACTGGATGCCCTACCTGACGTCACTGTGTGCTGGATAGCCGCTATTAGCTCTCCATAGCCAATGCCCTTGTAGGTAAGATTCTTCTTTTTCTACCAGGGTATGCTCATCGGATTTCCTGAGAAACTCGATGGGGTGACGGTTTAGCCGCCGACAACCAGGTCCAGGGACAGGTGGTACTAGCTGGTTACCAGCTAGGATACCAGTATCAGGCGCCTAAAAGAAAACTGCCCTGACCCTTATAGTGAACACATACATTGATCTTATGATAAGCGACCGATTTACCCTTTGTGACCAATGTAAACTTTGACCTCGTCTGATGTGTGAATTAACCAAACAGTTGCGCCAGAAGAAAATGTTGCATTTTTCTATGGCTGACGAAAATCAAGGTATAATTAACTCCGGGCAAAGAGCTATCTTCAATTTTCTTTTAAAACGACTTGAAAGTTGATCGAATTCACTTTTCTGCGGACATATGTGGACAAATACAGGCCACTTGGAGGACGAAATAAGAAAAACTCTTACTTTCATTTCGGGGACTGATCTAAATTTCACATAATTCTATGAATCCCTCTACCTCTTATGGCATTTTGCCAAACTTTACCTGTTTACATCCACCCAAAAACCACCCAAAAACCAAAAAAACAAAAAATAAGAAAAAACCAAAAAAACAATCAAAAAAAAAAAATCAACCCCCCAACACAAAAAAACGTCAAAAAACGCATCCAAGACCACAAAACAAACCAGAAAGAGTATTTGTTATTTGGGATTTCCTCAGTTCATAATAAATTGTCACTCCTTACGCTGTTTCTTCCATAGTAAAATGATGCGATCCCATGTGCAGCCGTACCTCATTTGATACCAACAACATGTCTAGATATTTACTTTAAAACAGTATAGTCCTCGGTCATGAAGTTGTAATTGAGCTGATACGAAGCGTGTTTGTACCGATATCAAGCGTGATCAGTCTTATGGTTCACTGGATAAGCCGTCTTTGAGCCATCTGGATAAAAACAGCAGATGTTGTTAAAGTGAATACTCCGATGGTCACAGGATTGAGCCATGTGATGGTTTTTTACCTCAGACTTCTTTACTGTCATCTGATTGGTTAAAATTGTGTCCATGAAGCTACATATGGGTTATTCCTACCATACCATTTCCCTGTTTTGTTGAAAATAAACCAAAAACAAACTATTCCCCTGGGTTAGTACATCGGGAACTATACTCTCCGATGGCAAATAGTTACCATACACTCTCAGCACAGAATAACTTTTACTTTCAATGCGTACACCAATGCACATTATTTCGAAGATTACCAGTATGTGGAATTAGACGTGAACTCCTCCAACACAAAGTTCCTGGCCGACTCTAAGTTTGCACCCGTCGTCAGAATCGTCTGCTGATCGAGCTGCAAAGCCTGATTCCAGCTTGTAACTGTTGAATAGATTTGCATTCTACAACATGCGGAAACAGCGCTTAACAAGGAAGCGTTAAGTTTTACATTAACAGTATTTGAGCAGTATTGGAAAGTCCACAAATGAGTCTCTAGCGATGTAGGAAAAGTTGCAGAATTCGGAGCTTGATAGTATGCTTCGCGATTCTACTCCATTTACACGACCTCTGTGGTAAGGCTTGGTATAGACGAGGGTTAACATAAAAATAATATTCAAACAAGAAGATTTACCATTTTTAATGTGTTCTATAACTGCTGCATTTGAAGTTTTTTTAGGCGTTCGTAAATTTAGAGTGTATACCTTGTCCCAATTTGAGGTTGATATTTCTTCAGTAATTCTGATTTACATAACATGTCAACTTCCTCTCCAGGAGTCCGATATTTATCCTCATGGAACTCTGCAAAAGAAGCAAAATTTTGGTAGTTAAAGTAGAAGATAACTATTTATAATAAAAGGAAGGAAATTTTCTGAGGATACAAATTTCTCTCAATTTTGCACTTGGTTGGTTGTAGAACACCTACCCTGAACGATTCAGAGTTTTATCGGTTTATTGGCAAAACGTAGAAAAGAAACGATTGCTAATAGCCTCGTCCCCAGAACCCCAAAGTTTATCTTAAAATGGTCAAAATTTTGGTATTGAAAGAAAGCTACTCTTTTTCTCATTTACCCTGTGAAATCTTAGGCCTAACGGATGTTTGGTTTGGAAGTTATGAGCGAAAATGTACTCCATTTTGGTCGACCAATAGCTACCAATATTATTATTATTTACTCTATGCTCACAAAATCACGTTTCTAGCTCTCACGTCAAAACGGATTGAAACATTAAATTTTTTCAGGCGGGGTTTTAGGGTGAAGGCAATTCTATCAAAATGAAAACTATACACTTAAAGCGGCACTGGCACATTTTCACAAAATATGAGATTTCTTCAATTTGCTCTCAAATGATAGTCTAGGCCATTGGAAGAACAGAGATATATTTTACACATAAAAATAACATACCCCAAAACAGATTGATATGAGGATAAAGACATCTAGGTAATTTGTAGGCCAACTTTTAAACTTTCCATAACTTTAATCAACAAATGTGTATATTACATGAACATTTTGGACTCGTACTCAATGATATTAAAACCACAAAGGTTATAGACCGCAACATAGTGTGCATAGCGTGGGAAACATGCAACGGCGGGTGCGTGTGTTCTTGTGTTAAACGCCATTTTCGTTGTCTTGCTGAATTTAGCGTCGCCGGCGGACGCTAAATTCCAAAATCGTTCCGTTTACCCGTAAGGAAGCTGATTTGGTCTTAATCATTCGGGGTGAGGGCTTTTGTTATGAAAGCTTTCAACCAGCAAAAAATATCGTTTTGAAAAAGCTTGAGAGGCGAACTATTTTTTCAAAGTGCCAGTGTCTCTTTAAACGCCATTTTCGTCGTCTGCGAATTAAGCGTTTATAGAGGTAATTGCCAAGAGAAGAGGCATTTTGCGTACTGCGTGTCAGTTTTCGCTGCCACTTACGCACTCGCAAGTAAGGCGTAGGACTCTTTCTTAGGTGCGTGTGATGCATGCACAGTTCACCCCGAGAATGCTTTTGCGTTTTTTAGTTGTACTAGCGGGAGGCCCGCGCTTCGCGCGGGCTCACGCTATTGAGTGAACGGGAGGCGATTCACTGCTGAAAATGAAGCGATCACTGAAGAAGTGACACTATGCATGGCGAGATTGCACCAAACCGTTATCCGTGAACTTTAGGACTCCCCGAGTCGGCAAATTTTGTATTTTTTTTAACACTTTAATACATCAAATTCCCGTAACTATCATATCATATCAATAATATTACCGATTGCCTAGAAAACGTCAACTGAATATTAATCCCCGTATAACTTTCCGTGATATTTTATTTTTTTCTGTATTTTTTTTTTAAAACAATAAAAAAACTCAATATTTAATCCGTATAAGTGTCGTTGTACTTTTTTTTAAATCAAAAGTAGGCATACTCCCCGTGGGGTAAGCTGTAGTATAGTTCCCGTTTCCACATATTTTTCTCATACCCGGCCAACTCACATATAAAGTTATCGAAAAGGGAGACGCCCCCACCCCCCACACCCCCCCCCTTACCCCCCCAACCCCCCCCACCCCACCCCCCCCCCCCCCCCCGTCACAACATACGTAGTCGCCCCCTATTTTTATAATCATAGTTTGCAGCCTATCCTGTAGCTTAGGCCTATATAGTTCTCTTTCTAAATATTAAAACGTCAATATTTCACCCCATAATTTTCCGTAATTTTTTTCAAAAACCCTGGGGCGTGGGGTAACCCGGTATAGTATGTATCCATACATACGACAATCAAAGCGAAATAAACATAACATTTCTTTTCTTTCCCCCCCGTTTGCACTATAAGAGGCCTGTAAGTTATTTGCGTACCGCATATAGCGTATTACGCGTAATCGCCCTTGGCACGGCGCTAACCACCCGTCGCAAAGCTCCACGCGCCACTTAGTAACGCGTAAACAAATGGGTTGCCACGCGTAACCACCCGTCGCAAAACGCACCAGCCATACGCGCCGCGCTTGATTAGCTTGTAAGCGTACAAACAATGGATTATCATACGCCAACCGAGACACATTTCGTTGATTTTCAGCATTTCTGAAGGATTTCGTCCAAATATAGCGGTTTACCCGTCCGGTATCTTCACGCCCCTTTCATGTGAATTAGGACGCATATGGATCAAAACTGACGGAGCCTTTTGCGAAGATACAAACATACCCACAAACAACATTAAGCCAAATTCTGTAGTGTTTTTTGCCTCGTTCATGTGTCGAGTCGCATAATACAAATGGTGTTAATCACATTCAGGGGCCGGTTAAGAATAGTTTCATAGCAGGTGGGTGTGCGCAGGTTGGGTGTCGGTATAGGGCTCGGTTGGACTGGGGTATAGCCGAAGGGTACCGATTGCCGACAAACTGCCCATGTACCGGTATTAAAGAAAAACGACACAAACGTTAGATGGGGGTGCCCGTGTCGGGGGTGGTGCTTGTACGTTCTTAAATTTGGTGTTTTTGGTTTTATACAGTTCACGAACAAAAAAAAAAAGTTGTTTTTTTTGGGGGGTAAACAGCTAGAAAACCGGCCGTTGCCGTTTGCCCTTTATACAAGAGCCAATATTCTCGCAATTTCGAAATGAGATATAAGACTGATGCCATGGGCCTTTAATTTCAATTGTAGTTGTATAGAACTTTAATTCCCATTAGAATGAAAGGGCATTTGTCGCCTGGAGCCAGGAGAAGGGGGAAAAGAGAGGGGAATGTTTTTCGGGGGATTTAGCTCAAAGTCAAGAACCAATTTTTATAGGAAACATATGAATTGGTGTGGGGAAAGTTTAATCTGAACAAATTAAATTCCTATAAACTAGATCCCCTTGTTTCAATTATCGCGGTATCCCCATGCCCCTGAATAACTACTTTATATTTTTCTTGTATAGGCTATATTTTAAACAGCTCTGTTTTGCCTAATTTGAAACAAAAATGTTCGCAATGCACACTCACTCACTTCACTCACTTCACTCACTCACTCACTCACTCTCACATCAAATCAATCAATCAATCATCAATCAATCACTATCCCCGACAATTACCCCCCATTCCACTCCACATCTAGATTTTTTGATGCTTCCTGCTTCACAAGAGCCAATTCTTCTTGCGAACGCGTACTGCTTTCGCGCTTATTTCTGTGCGTCAATACGCAAAGGTCAGCTAGCGCTTTGTTCATGCAAACAGTACGCACTTGAAATGAAAATTGCAATTTTTAGGAGGCCTCTTTCGTCGTTTTTCTCGAAAACTAAGTCGTGGACACCCAGTTTTTATTATTGCGCCGAAAAGATCTTATAAAGGTTTCTTAACATACGTAGAAAAATCAAATCGTTCGATTTGTTTCTTTTTATAGCCCGGAACCACAACATGTTCCGATTTTCCCATAGAGCTCTATAACAAATTTTTGAAAATAATACCTTTGAACAGCCTAGAGCTCAAACGAAGTCGGTGACCCCCATTTTTTATTTCAGATTTGTCACCTGCATCAATTAAATACCATATATCCTATATCCAAAAATTTAAGAAAATCATCGATTATTTTCATTCTACTCTATAAACCTTAAGGTGATTGTCCCCTGCGCCCCGTACGCGCGTCAATTTGATCTTGTGGTGCCAACCGGACCATATTTTTTGCATGCGCACTTCGGATCGACAACATCGTCCATAACAGGGGCGTAACCAACCTGGCCTCAGGGGTGGTGTGCAAGACCTCAAGAAAGTTTCCCGTTTTTTCAGGCGCCCAATTTTTTTTCCGAGCATCGCTGTGCTCCGCCGAGTAGACCCAGCCCGTTGCAAACTTCACCCTTCGCTTTCCTCTTCTTCCTTATTTTTTTTTCTCTTCATTCTTCCCTCTTCTCTTTTTCCCCCTTTCTTCTTCTCTTCTTTCCCTATTTTTTCTTTCCTTTCTTCTTGTCCCCTTTTTTCTCTTTCTTTCCTTCTCTTTCTTTCCCTTCCCTTCCCTCTTTTTCTTTCTCCTTTTTTTTCTCTTTTCCTTACTCCCGTTTTTCCTTCCCATTTTTTGCTCCCCCTTACCCGATTTTCTCCCCTGTTTTTTTGGTTTCCGGGGGGGGGGGGGGCAGCTGCCCCCCCCGCCCCCCACCCACTGGTTACGCCACTGCGTCCTTAGGTATTTTGTGCAGGGTGTAGCCGTACTATTTTGACCCATTCATTTACGCGTAAAACTAAGAACCAAAGTGAGCTGCTTTTGTTATGTAATAACTGCATAGGCTTAAGACGTGTCCCCCAGACCCACCTTAAGCTAAACGGGTCTTTGTGATACTTTCCACATTTTCATTTACCTACTTTAAACGGCTCACCTATTGTCATCATGAATGCCTAGGGAGGTCCTGATCTTACTATTTCAATATTGTCAATTCCTCAAATGTTAAGTTTCACAAATATTTCCGGTTCTTCCAATACCACCGCCTGTCCCAGCTACAAAGGCCTGGTGTTCAAATGTCATCTGTGCCTTTTGTTAGCTTCATCTACTACTGCTGTAGGAATTATGCATATATCAATATCATGGGGGGGGGGGTTATCTGATCCCTGACATAGGCATAATTGCGCAACCCTCCCTCATCGAAAGGGAAATGATGACGCTCTTACTGTTAGCAGTAAATGATATTTTCCGGTATTTCTCTAAGAGATAAAGAGAAAGATGGTAAATGGTTGTTCCTCATTTTTTGGTTTATTAGCATATTTTTAAAGTCAATAACTGAACTACGGAATGATAGTAAGTGCGAAGTTTCTCTAAAACCTAATTAAAAAAAATTAATAACCATAAAGAAGACAAAAGAGAAAGGAAGAAATAATTAAACTTTCACATCATGAACGTAAACAGGACAATGATTGTTAAAAAAATAAACATTTATTAATTGTGTATAACCGTAGGCCTTTGCCTTTAAAAAATATTCCCAATTCTCACGACGCCGTGTTTGTTTTGAGACTACGGAATAAAATATTTTATAATTGAATCATCATGTAAGTTTTATATGCTTGATCAGGCAGATAGTACTTTTAACAAGTCACAATTTAAAATATTGCGTAAACCTTGGAGGCGGCCTTTTGGTACGCGCGGTCAGTTACCGCGTCTTTCCCCAGTGCGTAGTCATATACGACGCTTTGCACACTGTTTATGTCGCAATGTTCTTTTGATCACAAAAAACCGTGTTTTCTTTTTTTAAAGAACAGAAAAAGTAGAAACCGGGACCCCTAATTTTTTCTTAGTATCGAAAGATTTTATAAATGCGCAACTTTTGTATTTTCAAAAAAAGTTATCGAATCGAAAGCCGATTTTTTGTAACAATTCAAAACATGTTCTCAAAAAAGGGAACTTTTTCCATCGTACTTGTGTACCAAATTTTAGGCTAAAAAAACCTTAAAAACGGTTGTTGGGGGACTTGTTTCTCAAAACGAGTACCGTGACCCCATTTTTTAATTTTTGATATTGATTCATATCGATGAAAGCATGTTTACACACGAATCTTGGGGAAATGTTTCAGTAGAGAGTCTATCATGGACTCATCCACCTTAACCGTCAGGCCGGCGACGACTAACATTTCTTCTTTTACCCACTAAGGAAGCTATTGGTCCTTAAATCATTTAGGGTGAGGGCTTTTCTATATAAAAGCCTTACACCCATGCAAAAAATATCGGATTTTAAAATCTTGAGGGCGCACTATTTTTACAAAATGTGCCAGTTCTTTTAAAAAATCGGGCGACGGCCTCTCCCTTTAAAGGTGATCCTCATTGCTCGGAGGGCATATTTTAAGTTATATACCCAATCGAAAGCTTATGACTTCAGATGCAAAACTACTTTTCCCAAAAAAAAATAATCGTGTAATATAGCCGCTATAATAGAGCGCAAAACTAACCCTATAACGATCCGACCGACGGCGACTATTATCGCCCCCTACGCCTTGGGCGGCGCACTCACCATCCGCCATGACTGGGGGGCACTTTTGCATTTCTCGTTATAACAACCAAAAGAATTCGTTACGTTTTACGTGTTACCACAAAGAACGATAATTTTGATCAGTTCTGACGGCAAAAACAACATCAACTATTATCACTGTTTCCATTTGTATATCACATGCAGGGGCGGCTTCTAGGACAAAAATGTAAATTTCTTGGCTGCCCAAATAGCGATAAAGTTCAAAAATGGAAACGAAACTGCGTGCGAATTCACTCGCTCATGACACAATGAAACAAACATCGTATCCATTTCAGTCGAATACCACATTGTAACGCCTTCATTTCACCACGTGTCCTGATAGTCCAGGCGTAGGACATTCCATGCACAAACGCGAGACTAATTTTGTTCAGCTCTCCGACATCGATCACAATGGGCACGGAAAGTGTCTCTTTCTAAAACACCACACAACCCTCATCGGACAGATTCACGTTTTTAGCACCAATACGATCGGGCTTTGGGAACTATTCAATTTTCACGTACACGAATATATCAACATTCTATTGGTTTCCTAATGTATTTTTTGAATTTTACGAAAACTTATGTTTTGAATTTTACGAAACATTATTTTTCTCACGCGGCTGTTTAATTACCAAATTTTTAACACGTATTCTAACCATAGCGTTCATTTCTCATCACAGTAAGACACGTGCCCTGGAATTCCAGTTTTAAGGCCAGTCCCTGACATCCTCCTTACTATAATCCATGAATAAACGGTGAAATTTGTTAACAATTGCAAAAAGGTAGGTTGGTAAATTCTTCTTATCATGATTATGGCTTATTATTTCGGTCGTTAAGGCCATAATCGGCGTGTGTGATGTGTCCGGTGTGTTTGGTGGCCTGGAATTGCCCCCCAGTAATCGCGGCGACGTAGAGGGTGTCCTTTTCGAGCTTCCCCGTCCGGTCGTGGATATTTCGTTTGCGATTTTACGCCCAAAAAATACCTCAGCTTTCCTTCCCCTCCTGACCTTGGCAACTTCGTGTGACGTAGGCGATTGCATACGTCTTGATGGGCAATGCATCTTCCAATGTCTGGGATCGGGATCAGTGTATACTCCAACAAAGCAGGTTCCTGCATCACGCAGAGATTGGTGACCCAGACACTAACTGGTTAGTGGGGTTGTGAGTTTGGTGCCCATCATCGTTAACGAAAACAGCGAGACCCGCTTTAATTAAAAGCATTTAACACACATCTGTGACGTCACCCTAAGTTTGTTCGCTCCATTATTTTGCACGAATGGGAGCGAAAGTAACGGCAATAATCGTGTTTTTTTCCCCTGAGGGGTAGCATGTTTGATGGCCAGATCCCTCAAATTAATATAACGGTCAGTTCGTGTATTCCGCCCAATCCGCCCAATCGCAAAACTTCAGTAATCGTAGTAAAAAACCTTTAGTCCATTTCCATCACTATCAACCGAGCTGAGTCGGATTATAATTAGACCTCTAGCTTCTTGGACCGCAACCAAACTCCTCACTGACATATATTCCATCCATCCGACTTTTTTTCTTTTAAAGATTCTTCTCCACCTTCATGTAAAAATAAACGGAGTGGAAAAATGTCGGGGTAAAGGTATAATCATCTGACATTTTCCGCCATTATGTCATTTTGGTAATAAGGCCTAAACCCTATTTTTATGCGTAGCCCCCTGATAACTACTCCTCCTTATCTTATATCCTTTGGATCCCCAAAACCCTTTTCACACACGGTGAATTCTTCCTACACTTCGAATGTTTTTTTAAAAATGTTATATTTAGTCCTAAAAACCCACTTGGTTGGACAGTATTATAGACTTATATAGTGAGCAATCTAGGGCCTAGGCCTATATCATCCGGCATTTCCCTGTCAATTTTTCACATGACTGACAGCACAGTAGTAAATGAAATGATTGGGTGGGGGGCAGATACTGACTGCATGGTGTGTTAATATGGGAAATAATTAAGCAGGTGAAACAAGTTCGGATCATTACTGTGGCTCTTAACGTCCCTCCCAACACACCACGTCAATTAACATCCTAAAATGTTCATAATCGACTGGGGAGAATCCCAATCCCCGTATATAAGGGGCGTAGGCCCCCGTTGTCTCGCACTTCGGGGGAACGAAAGATAGATAAGACCATAGAATAGACCGGAGAAACCATACGCCGCCGCCATGCTTGGTCAGCTAGGGGCAACACATTGAGGGTCTTTCGTGTATGCTCGGTAAGGGATTCGTAAACATTCGGTAGATGAGCGCAATTTTTTTTTCATAGAGCGAATCGTTGCGCCTCACATATAGACGCAACCAAATATTGCGCGGGTCTTTGCGTCAACAACTGCAGTCGACAGGGCGCGACTACACCGAACCCACTTTGATATAAAATTGGATCAGCAAGGCGGGTGACACTGTTACACATGCCCATTATACAATTTAGGATATCGATGGTGATCGCGCCCCCCACTTTCGATAAGCTACATAATTAATTAATGCATAAACGTTTCATGACGTAAACCGTGGATACGTAGCGCAATAGCGCCACGCACGGCTGGCGAACTATAAGATACAATTTCATGCAGAGCATCAGTAGTCCGTACGCATCCATCTCTTATGACGTGTCCTATACGATTTATTTAGGATCCATGGATTGGATCGGATTAAGCCCAATTAATTGGTCGAGCTATGAGCTCATAGCGAGACCAATTAATATTGGGCGTAAATAAATCATCCAATTTTATCATTATCAGTTTTGGATCCGATATTTTCACACACTTGGACTCCCCACAACATAATTAATTTGTAGAGCTCGGATGCCGCATAGGGGAGATTTTTTGAGGAACGAATTTCTGCAATTTGTATTGATCTGTATCGAGAAAACCTTCAAGAACATTCGGAGGTTTATGACAAACAAGTAAAAAAAGCGAAAACTTAAAAACAATGTTTTGAACTTGGCTGCAATGATCGTTTGTATTTTCTTATGCAAGTATGAAAAAAACAAAAAGAAACGGGAGAATTAAGGTCATTGATTTAAATATTTATCTTCTGATAGGCCTAATATTGCAAGAAGAGGACCATAATGATTTTCTATTGAAAATATGAAACGGAAACGATTCAAAGTGATCGTTTACTTTTTCACAATGTATAATATGAAAAGGAAAACAATCATTTTTATTTTTTCTTTTCTTTTTCTTTGCATGTATAGCAAGGAGGAACCACTGTTTGTTTTTCATCCCACAACAACATTACAAAATCACGTTCGGGGAGCGTGTCATTGACAGAATATACGCGATTAAGAAGACGCAAAGGTGCGTATCATGATACGGCCCAGACGCTCAGAAATAAACGCGTCTTACTTTCGTTGTTTTTCGGTTGCATCCGACAAGAACACGAAGACCCTCATTTTTGCCCAATGTGTGACAGAACCGCTTGTACAGAAAGAATATGGGTACGGCTTTTCTCCAGGTCTATTTCTATGGATAAGACGGAGAAGTTGTCAGAGAGCTACGCATAAAAAAGTAGGGTAGGCCTTAATTTTTTTTTTTTCCGTTGCAAAAATACATCAGGGGGAAAAGGTCAGCAGGAATATAGGCCTATAATCTGACAATTTCCTGCATGGGGGAGCTTTTCCCTATAGACCTATTTAAAGCTATGACAGGGAAGAAGGTTTTCGATGCATGGTCTACATGGTTCTTTTCGCCTATTACAGATAGCCTATGACGGGACAAAAATGTCGGATTGTATATTGAGATAGGCCTATATCATCCGACTTTTTCTCCGTTGTTATTTTGCACGAAATATATGCCTACTTTTATGTGTAGCCCCCAATGACTTTCTCCCCTTATCTAATTACTCCTTCGGACCCCCAAAAGGGCCGCAGCAAGCTGCGCATCCGCCCCCTTTTCAAACAGGGGGATTCTCCCCCATGTCAAGGAAACATTTAGAATGATTGATTGTTGTATAGTCAAAAAATGGAACAGAGAAATCATTGTTAACGGGGAGGGAAAATGTATGATGATATAATTATTGTACGTTGACGATCCGACTAGCTATGCATATCATTAGTACTTTATCTTTTTCGAGTGTTGTCGAAATTAAACAGACGGTTAAAAATATGGGTGATATATCGTATGCATTGACAATCCCAGAAGCTAATGTATGTCTCCTACTCCACCCAAACAGATACTTAGAGTTAAGATTCTAGCTTGCCGTTAATTATAACGGAATAATAAAACCTCATCACATTGAGCTTTATTGCGTTATAAAGACAGCCCTTTCAGACAGCTGTAGTAGTAATATTTTGGCTTGCTGGTTACTCTAATGGAAGAAACCTCATATCACATGGCGCTATAGGCCTATAACCATTAATGCGGCTATTTCAATAGTTAAATTGGTAGCTTGCTAGTTTAGTTGTCCAACATTACTGCTTGCTAGTTCTAGCGGAAATAAACGCCATATCACAGTGCGCTTTATTCCGTAAAGATAGCCTTTTAAGACGTCACAGCTAGTTAGTATTTAAAATTTTTTGTTACTATAACGGAATAAACATGTCATTGCGCTTATTCATTAAGAGAGACATTTAAGCCAGGCTAAGTAGTTAAATTGCTACCTTGCTACTAAATTACAAAACTCACATGAAAGGAGGGGAATGGACACAGCTAGTTTGCCGAAGTAAAGGCTCCGGTTCCTATCACCCCCGAACCACGAAGGGGAGGATGATAGGCCCGTCAGCACCAGTTACAATGGACATAGTATGCCATTTCTGATAAAAAACAGTAGTATTTGTTTGACTCTGGGGATGAGGTGTAGGGACCAGTTTGGACTATGGAAATAGCACTTGTAATTGGGATTAGCCGATGAAATAGCTTTGATTTGTTCATGAATAGTCACAGGTATAATTTAAAACGAATAAACATCATATCCACATTGAGCTTATTCCGAAAAGACGGTCTTTTAAGACTGCGAGTGTTAAT